>JASAND010029873.1:0-26337 GCA_030248195.1 Trissonchulus latispiculum | reverse complement strand
ACTTATATCTTTCCTGTCGGTGCTAACTTCACAGCAGTATCAATATCAGGCTCCGGTGCCCCAGCAGGCGCCCCCACAGGCTCCTGCTCCCGCTCGGGCGCAGGCACCTGCGGTTGTGGCCTGCTCAAGAACACCGGTTCCACTCGTACAACAGTCGGCTGTTCAGGTTGCTCCGGTTCAGGCGGGTTCCCCAGTTTCATATTCGGGTTTTATTCAAGGTTCCACTCAAAGTCCGACTGTTTCAACTGTCCAAATTTCTAAACCTGCTCCTGTTCAACAAAATCAAGCTCCGGTATGAACTCAAGTCCCGGTGCAAAGTGTACCTTCCCAGGAGCAGGTTATGCAAATTTTGTCCCCATTTCATGTTGGTATGATTTAAACTTTTCCTACCCCTCCTACCCAAACATCTGCAACATCTGCAACAAAATTGGCTTCCATCCATTCGGCTACCATCACGTTTATGGTTTACGCTTTTTTTATGGCTTATGTTTTTCTTTACTCGAAAATCTCTGTACATTCAAGATCAAAAGGAGACAGGAATTTTGCATTCACTGCTATCTCCTGTAGAGATTTGTACCGACTGGTTTTCGAGTCCAAAATCGCAATCGGCGGCAGTAATGGAAATTTATGTAGATGTCCCCCCAGCGTCGGAGATTGTCGGGTCGGTCGTACCTGTGACTGATTACTGGCCTCATGATACACAATTCTCGGACCCACTGGTGGTCTCTCAGGCACGTGCAAACTTGTATCCCCTGCGACATGAAATGACTTTCGCGGTGGATGAAAATTTGCGGGAACCCCTGTCTCGTGTAGAGCCAACATTCGACATTATACGTACTTGAAAACTTGCTTGAAAATGTTATTATTTTTCACTCAGAAGAGCCTGAAAATATGGTTGACGATTCTGAAGTGTTTTCGCATTTTGCAGATAATGATGAACAGTCCGAAGAAAGTGGGTTTTTTTCTGCAGATCCTTCAAATTGTCCAAAAGAGGGTGTCGCCCCCAGTAAAGAGGGGGTAGGTGAAGAGGGTGAACTTGAACAGGGGGAACAGCCTCTTGAGATGGTATTGGAAAAGCTGCCCTTATAAAAGGTTTTTCTTCTCCTCCTGACCCGGAAAAATGTCTAAAAGAGGGGGTCGCCCCCCCTAAAGAGGGGGTAAGCCCTCCAGTGCCAGAGATTCCACCCCAGCCATTAAAGTATTGTTTGGTTAGGGAGGGTGAACTCGCCCCCCTCCCCCACATTTTCTACTCTTTTACCGCTGGTTCCGGTGGGTGTTGCCGAGAATGTGGATATTTGGGTGCAGAAAGCGCAGGAACGTCAGTCCTCTCTCCTACCAGCGGGGGTTCGGTCGGAACCTCTGCAAGAGGCTCTCTGTGGGAAGTTGTCCCAAGGAGGACCGGATTTGGATTCTGGTCTGTCCGAGGGGGGCTTCCCCTAAGAGTCGGCCTGTGGCACACCGGAGGTGGACTTTGGTGTGCCTGTGGGCATTCCAGGAGAGACGACTGGTAAAGCCGAGCAGCCGGTGGAGGAAACAGCCAACGATCCCCCATAAAAGCTCAAATGGGTTAGAAAATCGTCTGAAACCTTTCTGTCATGATACGTAATTTACCCTTTTCCCTCCCTGCCCCCAATATTGTTGCATTGTTGTATAATGTTGCGTTGGTTATTTCCTACCTGCGAATTTCGGCAAAATTTAGACTTTAGTGCATTTTTAGCAAATTTTCTCGAATTTTAATTCATTCAAATTTTCTAAATTTTCTGAACTAGGCATACAATGCCTTATACATACATACTTTGCCTTATTTCCTTGCATCTAAACTTAAATTTGTTTCTTTCTTGAGTTCCTCGTATAATACGAGTTGTGCGAAAATTTGTTAAATTTTTAACAGGTATAAATAAAAATCGTCTTCGTTCCTTGAATTTGCATTTAAGTTATTTTTCCTCAAATTTTGTTAAAAAGCTCCTTTGTATTTTGTAGTACTCCCTACAGCGTGTTACCTGTATACGTATGTTACACTGTGTGTTTTTCTTGTTTTAGCTGATAATTCTTCGTCTATTTTAGCATTTTGGCCGTTTGGAGAAATCCCTAGCACTTTATACGTATATAACTTGATTTCACTTTTTGTGTTTTAATTGCAACTAACGTTCTCTTGTTTAGGATCTTGCTTAATTTTGGTGCTTCCTCTAATTATTTGGTCCTTGGTTTCCCCAATTTGGTTCCCTGGGTCTTGATTGGACATTTTGGACATATTGCATTGCCACTGGTTGTGGGAATTCCCCGTCTTCACATTTTGGACGTTTTGGGCTATTTATACCTATTGGATGTGATGTTTGGGCGGCAGAAAATTGTCGCGAAACCCGGGTTAATTTGCAGTATTTCAGATAGTTTGTTTATGTTTTTGTAACGGAGCATCCGGCATGAGCCTGTGAAGTAGTTTGGTCAAATTTTCTTGAATATTTGCTTGAATTCTTCTTGATTTTAAATTTTTTTGAATCCTTCTTGAATTCTAAAGTTCATAAGTATGAGTTACAGACTACGTCGTCGAAAGTCTTTTGGGTCTCTTTTGGGGGGGGGGTGTTACGTGGAATAGGGGCATCTCTTCTGCTCCTTCGGCTTTTGAGCAGAGCCGGCGTTGATGTTTTGTTGTTGTAGGGGGATTGTGTTTTTGGCCAGGAAAGGAGGGTTGTGAACCTTGGTGATATTTTTTAAAAAAAATTTCTTTTCGCATTTTTACAAATTTTTATCTTGTAGTTGTAGGAGGTTCTGGATGGCCCCAGCGGGTTGGATGTGATTAAGATAAAGAATTTGCTGTTTCTCATGATCCTCTGTTCATATTTTGAAATGTTATGTGAAAGTACGTATGCCACATTGCGGGTTTTGTTTCTTGGATTAGACTGCAAGCTTTGATAATTTTATCGATTTTTGTTGCTTGTAAAATTCCTTAAAAGTCGCGTAAAACCTTGTTAGTGATTATTCGGGGGCGTACACGTGTGGATGGTTGCTCACCTCAGTCCAGCTGTTTATTTCCGGAACCTCCTACATTTTGATCTCAATTCTTACCTTAATTTACCTTTTGGTCTTTTTGTTTTAACGCAAACTCTGTTCACATACGTATGGGCAACACTTTGGGGGTACTTTTTTCCCGCCTCTCGTGTAGTGCTGTGGTTACGATCCCAATCCCCAGATTAGGATTCTGAGGAGCGTGGAGAATAACATGCAGCACTTACACAAAGATTCCGTAGTTGTTTAGCCGCTTTTCCTTGATAGGGAACTGTCAGTGCTTCTCCCCCTGGGATTAGGATTCCTGGGGCAGGAAGCGCTGGTCGTTTCGCTCCTTAAATTCATAGGTAGGGCTAGTTTGTTTGAAAGCTGGTAGTAGACATGTTATGTACTGTGGTTATGGTTTTGTTGTTGTGATTCATGCATTGATGTGTACGTAGGTTGTTTTCTTTATCATGTTGTTTATTTTGTTACTAATAAAAAGTACACTTATATTTGCATTTAGTTTGTGTGTGTATATGCCCCGCCCATCCTCCCCAGTGAGCCTATGTTCCCTGCGTGGATTGGTGGTGCTTGCCAGGCTGTTTTCTTGGACGGGTTGAACACCGGAGCTTCCGGTTGCTTGGTGTGGTAGTGCGGGTTCTGGCCTTTTTGGGCATGGTTCTATGGTTCTGGTCCCCGGGTGCTATCTGGTTTCTGGAGGGCTCTAGCCCCGTGGGGGGCGGCTCTCCAGGAGCATTGGTGGGACAGGTTGGTGGTCTTCTGTGACCTTGTACCGGTGATTTCGGGTGCCTTGTGTGGCCAGCTCGGTGCGAGCTTTTAGAACTTTATGTGTCGGTTGTGATTGGTGCCTGGCATTGTGCCTTTTGGGACTGTTGGTGGTTTGCGGTGGAAGTGACGTTGGGTGGGCTGGTGCGTAGAAACGCCAGCGGTTGGCTTGGGGCGTGTCTGCCCATGTTTGACTGTGTTGGTTCCCAGACGATTCCTGTCGTGGGACTAGGCTCGCTGTTATTGTCCCTTGTTCCCCATGTGTATGTTGTGGTTTTGCTGATATTTATAATGTGGTGGGGGGAGAGTGTTTGTAGTTTGGGGTTATGCGTGGGTAGGGGGAGCCTTGGGGTGAAATTCACGAAATTTCGATAAACATTGTTGTTCTTACTTTTTCTTGAACGTCGGAGGTTTAGGATTTTCTTTAATTAGGGCGCCCGCTACCTTGGCTGGGCCATTGTACTGTTTTGTATTTTTTCTTTTCTCTGTTCTACTACCAGCTGTAACTATGTTGTATTTTACTCATTTTATTCTTTTCGGGTGCTAACTGTCTGGTTTGTGTTTCACTTTTCTGTCCTAAAACGAACCCGATACTTTCTTCTTTTAAAAATTCTCTCTTTCAAAATTCTTGCCATCTTGTCTACTGGCATGTTTTGCCAGCATGACCGATTCGGTGCTGCTTTATATACTGTGCTTTATTACCACCGTGCTTTATTATTAGAATCTACCTTTTGTATGGCATTGTCTATAGTCTACTTTGTCCGGTTAGTCTGTACAGTAGGTATAAATCATTAGGTTACTTTCGTCTGAGGTTTGGGAAAATTTTTGTTTTGATTGCAGTTTGGCCTGTGTACATATTGTCTGGTGCCGCTTTGCGGGTATATCTGTTGTTTGCGTGTGTTGTATGTTGTATGTTGTCATTTGTCTTGTATGTCTTTGTTTTTGCTTTATCGGGACAGGCACCGGTAGTGGGCCCGTGTGTGTGTTGTGGTGCCTAGTCCCACTGTCAGCCTCTGGAGAGGTTCTCCAGTGTAGTTTTACGGTGTGTCTCAAAATTCTAACACGCGTTTTACCGAACTAGTACCTACGATTTGTTCTTTAACCTAAATTTTATCCTACTAATTTGCGTACCGCGGCGTGGGCGCGCGGGCCAAAGAGGGGGTAATTTGTGAAATATTCGTTGAAAACGATGTTAAATTTAGAAGTTGTTTCATGAATGATAAAACTATTTGGAACTTAGCTACTTCGGTAGTTTATAAAGATGGAGTCACTTGGTTGAAAGTTAGAGTTGGGTAGTCTTGGTTGAAGTTTAGGTGTAGTTGGTTGGGTCGTGGGATTTTACTTATATCAACGGCAGCTGAGACTATTTTTGTGGTTTTGTACAATTTTTGGTTGTTTGGAGTAATATTTGATTTTGTGGCTTTTCGTATATTTTATGAAAATGTTCAGTAATTTCGTGTAAAGTCAAGATTAAAGTATCGTGTTTATTTCGCTGGTTTTAACTAGGTTTTTATGAATAGGCACGAGGAGGAGCTGTAGGCATACACTACCGATTGTGAACCTGCAGAAAATTAGTCAAGTCCGTTTTATTATCAATAGAGGCGACAACTACATTTTTACACATGAGCTACGCAAGCCGCAAAATTAAACTACTGGTGTCAATTTGAAGGTATCGTCGAGACAGATTATCCGTGACTCTGGGAGTTGTCGATCTCCCCAGATCTCCTCCATGTCCATCTATCCCTCCCCGACCAGCATGTTCGCCAACATGCCCAGCCAGCTGAACTCTGCCTCTTCTGTTCACGCCTGGCTGCTGCGCCGGAGCAGCGTTCGCCAGATGCTCCCGGTGGTGGGGAGCCGACCGAGTCTCAGCCACTCACTAACTACCTTCCAGGTACTCTCCTCCCTCCTGACCCATCAACCGGAACCCTCCGATTCTAGTCCTCCGGAACCACAACCTCTGGATCTCACCCTTGGACCGCCCAAATCACGTCGTCGGCGAAGGCGGGGTCCCCTGCGAGTCCCTCTCACTGGCTCCGTCTGAGTGAGACCAATCCCAGGGTTCCCGGTAACGATGCCCTGACCCCGGGCGAGGATCTGCTCAGCTTTGTGGACCGGGAGGGTCGCCTAGTTCAGGAAGTCCTGGATTGAGCCGATCCCCAGATGATCTCGCCCAGATCTGACAGCATCCTGTCTCAGCTGTCTGCCTCCGAACCGCGGCTGGTTCCGTCCTATCAGCAGGTGGTTCAGGCTCAGAAGGGCCTGAGTTGAGTTATGGTATGCAGGTCAATTTTTAAGTAGTTTCTCGAAGCTTACACATGAATAAGGATTTTATTCGCACATATTGTAAACAGATAGCGTGTAGAAATTGAAGGGATTATGTATAGTTTGCTTTTTCTTTAATTCTATATACAAGAGCTCGTTTGATCAATATTAACCTATCATATATCAAGTTTTTAAAATCTGAGCACAAATTGGAAGAATACCAAATTTAGATAATAATGTAACAGGGGGTTTTCCCTGGGGAACCCCTAGGGGCACGAGCCCGGGAGGGGGGTGCAAAAATGAGACAAAATGGTATTTTTTGGCGTATTTTGCATGGTGAAACGCAAACTTTTTTCACAAATGCCAAGATTTAAGCTAAAAACACCTATTTTTACAAAAAATCTACGTCGAAGCCGGAAAAGTTATGAAAATTTGCCTATTTTTGGCAAAAATTTGGGCCCTCAAAAAATCCCGGGGAAAGCAAAAGTTCCGGGAGGGGGCGATTTCGGGGAAAGGCATTTTCGGGGGAAGGCCAATTTCGGGGGATTCCTCGCCCATCTTTCTGTAAAAAATACCCTGAATAACAACGGCATAAATAGTTAGTAGTTACAAAATGAGTATATAACGATGATTTATATTATATATACATACTTTGTGTCAATCTATTCATTTTATATCTGTTAATTTACAAACTTTGTTTTTCCTACGACTGCGATCGGTGCGATAAAATGTTTGGCAAACAGAGCTCCCTGACCCGTCACAAATAAGAACACTCTGGTAAGAGCAATTACGGATAGGACATGCAAGTCTGTCAACTCAGTGCCATAAACAACCATAGGCGTCGGAGCCAGACTAAAACGCTGTAAATTTGCTCTGTGCTAAGTGTGACACTCAAGTTCAGTTCTAACCACCGTTTAGACAGGCTGATTTAATGCAGTCCTAGGATAAACTGTGTGTCTTGCTAGAAGAATTGCATTACTAAATCAACCGTCATAATCAGACCTTCCTTTTCGCTTTCGAACAGACAATGTTGCCCCACCCCTCCTCATTCAACTTCAACTCTTAAACGAATTTACAGTACAAGTTGAACTGTTTTTGCGACACCAAAACTGCAAACTCATGCAATAGTCGTTTCTGTTTTGCAGTGTTTTGCATTTTGCATTGCATTGGAAAAGTTGCCTGCCGCAAACTGTAGTGACAATGAGTATTCCCAGCTTAGGTGAGCTAAGAGGCCATAAAGTCTTTACATCAGCCAGACTTCGCAATGACGATAACTTGACTCATCATTGCATTAAATGCAACTGGTTTTACTATTTTGTAAGTGGATCACTGAAAAGAGAAGCGACAACAGTGAGAAGTATGTATCAATCATATATAGTGAACTATTTCCAATGTGGTTAGAAGTATCATGGCGGATACGGAAATTTAAAATGCCTGCCTAGGTATGTATGTAGGTAGGGAGAGGTAGAATAGATGTGCAGCCCATGAGCTCACAAACTACACCCCTTTAACAAAGGATGACAGACTTTAAAGAAGTATTAGGCACATCCTTCCAAATAATGCCGATTTTGAAGTTTAGGCCCTGGTAATGTGGAAAGTGATTTAAGAAAGCTCAAAATCTGTACCAACCCTCATTTTAGTTGAACGATAGACACACACTTTACTAAGACATTAAGATAAAGAAATAATGAACAAGTTGGCCCCAAAAGGGACAGTATTCCTGTTTAGACCTGTTAATTATTCAACTACAAACTAGTGTTGTGCACCGGCCCTGTCTAGACCGGCTGGCCGGCGGCCGGCCAATGACAAGCCGGCCGGTCAAATGTGAGGCGGCCGACCAGCCAGTGCCAATTTCTGCGGATTATCGCCTTAAACTTGCTAAAAGAAAACTATCAAAAATCTTAACTTTAATTTGTATTTTGGATAGCCTGCGAAAAGTGGCACCGGCCGGCCGGCCGGTAAAGGCCGGCCGGCCGGCGTCGCGAGCTGGGCCGGCCGGCCCACGAAAAATTGGGCCGGTGAACAACACTACTACAAACACTGTCCTTAGTTAAAAGGACGGGTATGCGTTTAGAAGCTTCAGGTTTAAAATTTCACTTAACATTTCTTTATTTTTTGATATCCAACTACTATTATCTTTTAAAATATCCTACTAAATGTTTGTTATTTCTTATGAGGCCGTCACTTCCCAGTAAATAAAACATAGTATTGCACGAGTAAGTAAGTAAGTGAATAAACAGCAACGGATTCAGCAGTACAACTTTAAAGTATGTACATATTCCATTCCAAATAAACAGGAAAAGTCGTTAATTTCCAAGACTAAAATTTCATGACTTTTCATTCTTTTCATGCATTCAATTTTTTTCTCGCTGATCTGACTAAAGATCAGGAAGTCAAGAGCAGGCCTATGCTTGCCCATGCCATAACTGGACTGGACTTGTAATGCCCAGCGCAAGCTAGTACCTTCTTACCTACTGCACCTATATGTGTAGCTCTGAAGCTACACTAGTGCTCAAAAATTTGCAACCGTGTAGATTGCTGACAGTAGAAGACTGCGTGAAAGTTGTCAGTTTTGCTGCTTAAATACTTTCAAAACCCAATTTGCATAATCAGCCGACAAAAAATCCATCTAAGCTAGCCCTGTGCTAAAGGTAGGGCTTCCGAATGGAGAAATGACTCACATACACAATAAACATACTAATTTTCATTTTATACATTCCTGCTCCAGCAGTCACTAAGGCCGTATGTAGCCTTAGTCCGAACAGGAGAGAGCCAATGGGTCTCCTGTTCGGACTAAGGCTACGGCCTTAGTGACTGCAGGCAGGCGTTTTTCATTATTTCTTTATGATTAATGCCTTGTATCCTTCGTGGATCCGCCTGCTGGCCAGCGTTTACTTCATTTTCTTGACGTAAAACATTAAGATAGATAGATAGACACAAATATTAAGATTTGACTCAGCGTTAGATGCCATCCACCGACTATTAACTATTCTGAGTAAGAACACAGTTACTAAGAACACACTAATTACAAGTGGTGTGACAAGATATACGGCACTCAGTGATACTACTACAACACTCGATAACTGGCGGCGTTGGAAATCGAGGATAATTGAGAGATGGCTGCAAACGAGGTCGTACAAGTCTACCAACAGTACGGAAACGAGCTCCAAGGAAAATATGAGCAACTGCGCCAACGATTCGGCGGACTGCAACAAGAGAGCCAGCAAAAGTTGCAGGACTGGCAACAACAAGCCCAGGACATGGTCCAAAATGCCAAACCTCAAATGGATGCTACCGTCAACGACGTAAGAATACATATACTAAATAATAAATTTTATGGTCTACAATCTGAAACCACTAAAATTGTTACGTGTGTGTCGTTATCGAAACTGTAAAGCTGCTTTAGCCTAACCAAAAGGCTGCTTAGTAGTACTGCTTAGTGACAATCTTCTTCGTAAACTTCCTGCTAAGGTGAAGTGATATGCTTGTCTTTGGATCTGAAGCTACTTAAACTTTGCAGCTCAAAGTTTAAAATGATACATTTTTGAGGTTCAAGATGCTGTGAAGGACATGAGCGCAGTAGAAACCGGAGAACACAAATTCTTGTTGGACACCTACACTTGGCTGGCCATATGCTACATCGTCATGGGAATTGGGAGCATCCTTGGAGCAATCATTGCTCCAGTCGCCGGGATATTTGTAGTGAGGTATGAGTTTGACACTGATGAACATATAATCCTTTGACGCCGATGACATAATGAAAATAACTTCAAAGCATGCAGACACAGAATGGAACAGTGATGACAAATTGAATTGGACGAGATCATTCAAAACTGCAATGTACAAAATTGTCAACAGGAGTTCGTATTAAAAATTGATCAAATTTATCTTTTCAATTATTGCTTTTCCATACAGCTTCGTTTCCACTTCTGTTTCAAAATTTTTGGTTTGCAACAAAACTTAGTTCATTGCAGCAATATTCAATTTCTGGTTCCTTAGTGAATTTTTCTACCAGAATTTTACAGTCATTGGGGAACTGCAAACTAAACGGTTTTACCTTGTTTAGCAAACCAATCACTTTCCTGGTGAGCTTCGTCCTAACCCCAGCCTACTACTACCTCTACCAAAAGAAGATCGCCATGTCACCCGAAGAAAGCCGCTTCCAGAACCTCCAAGCCGCTCTGGCGTTGGGTCTGCTTTTCGGGTTCAACTTTGCCGGTCGGAGCACCCTGTTCTACCTCCCGCCGAACATCTTCGTGGGCGCTGGCGTCATCCTGGCCGGCGGGGTCCTGCAATTGCCTGCTCGCCAGGCGTTCATGGGAGCAGCTCTCGGATCGGCCTTTGGACTCTACTTCATCTACGGCATCGTTCTCGGCCTGTCGGTGTCCTATCTTTTCTGGACCTCCGTTCTCCTTGGCTGTGCGGCGGTTGATCTTCAGGTAAGCACAGCCTAAATCTGGATTGAACTTATTTAAATATTAGTGTTACCACGCTGAACAGTAACGCCCTTTAAATATCCACTTCTGTATTGCCACATTAGTTCTACATTTTTTACAAAATGTGTTTATACTGTTTAACTACAGTATCGTTTACACTAATCTGTGGTACCTACGGCTACGATGTCTATTTATATTTTAGCTCAAGATCTCGCAAGTGAGAAAAGGACGAGCCCAACAGGGAACGGAGCAGGCTATCAGTCTAATCATCGCCCACACGCTGTACTCCATCATATATCTGCTGGGATCATACACGAGCGAACAGATATCCGAAATGCAGCAGGCCCAAGCCCAGTAGAAGAAATCCGAAAAGAAACTATCCTCTCTCTTTTGAAATTAAACACCGACTAAAAAGTATAACAACATTTCGTCAGTAAAAAGTAGCAGTTGTGTGATTCAGTTATGATAAGTGACCTAAACAACTACAAACAAACTACGCTCCTTCAAACTATTTACTTCCACAAACACAAAAGCACAATAAAAACAGTACGTAAAACATGGAACTGAGAGCTAAGAGGCCATAATATGTACTAAGTCTTTAAATCAGGGTTTTTTGGTTTTCGGATTTGCGTCAACCTTGCGTCCAGCTAATTTTAAGTTGCGTCCCGTTAAGAAATTTTGCGTTCAGGTATTGTTTTTGCGTGTTTTATATGCAAAAATTGTATTCTTTATAAAAATGCCGATTATTTCTTTAGTGAAACAAAATTTAATCGTATGAAAAAGTACTTAGAAAAAGTACACGACGGGGGGTCTGGGGGGCGGAGCCCCCCGAAGTTGAGAAAATTTTTTGCGATTACGGAAAAATCCGTAATGCAAATGTTCAAAACGATTTAATTAGCATCTGTTGTATCTAACACATATCATGACCAATTTTTGATATTATTGACACACATTATTCAGATGTTTTGATGTATAGTTAAACTAATTAAGAATTAGTTAAATAGCTATAAAATTAATATCATTCAGAACAAAGGCAGTAATCTTGTTTCGAAAACTCTGACAACTAATGAATTCCGGAAACATTATGACAAACAAGCAGCGGGGGGTCTGGGGGGCGGAGCCCCCCAGAAGTTGAAGAACTTTTTTGAAATTACGGATAAATCCGTAATGAAAATGATTAAAAAGATTAATTTGTCATCAGATACATTTAGCTAAAATACCTAATGCATTTTTTGTGGAAATTACATTTGTAAATTATAGAATTTTGAGTTGTTTTCATTTTGAGAAGGCAGTATCAATAGACAAAGAGCGTGCATGCGGTGCGTAGTGCAGTATTAATCAAAGGCAAAAACAGTGAAATATTAACGTTGGTTACGAATACGATTGATTAACCCTTTAATGCCTGAATTTCTTCAGGACAAACGTTTTTCGATGACTGCGCTAGAATGCTTTAAATGAACCAAACCAAAAATTGGATACTCTACAAATTTGGTGACTTTTGGTAATTAAGGGATTAACCCCCAGAAACTGAAAATGTTTTGAATATCCAGTCAAGAACAAAATTTAGACTTTAAAAACTGTGCTAATGCAATTGTATGAACCTCATTACATTACAGGATCCCAAAAATTTGGATATTCGGCTACGGCTACAAATTTTATTAATAATGGGCTTTGACCTGTTATGTATCGATACAGGTAGATAACTCAACTAATAACTCAACAAGTACTGACACATTACAAAGCGTTGGCATTCGATAACATAGTGGAAAACACCAGGGGGTCTGGGGGGCTAGCCCCCCAGAAACTGAGAAAATTTTTGGAAAATATGGAAAAATTGGTACTGGAAACATTTAAAGTTTTCACTTTTACAAAAGTGAATTTTCTCCCGAAATAATGTTGCGTCTAGCTTGCGTCCCGTTAAAATTTCGTTGTGTCAAGATAAGAAACTTTGCGTCCAGACGCACTTCTGGACTTCGCAATGACGACACATTGCATGAAATGCAACTCGTTTTACTATTTCTTAAGTGTATCACTGAAAAGAGAAGCGACAACAGTGAGAAGTATCATAGTGAACTATTTTGAACAATAAGGTAAATGGTAAAATTTTGTCAACTTTAAACGCGAGTAAAGATATCAATACCTTGAAACAAAGGCAGAAGAGTTTGGAACAGTGGTGAAAGTGCAAAATTCAACTGGAAAAATTACAACCATACCAGTTACACAAATACCATATGGCAAACCAATTTCAAGCCTTGCAACTTCATGACTTCAGAAATCCTAAGTTTGGCTGAAAAATGGTACAGCTTCAGCAATATCTGTGCAAGAGCGAAAAATCTGCAGCGATAAAAACAATATGACGGTGCTTCACCCATTTTAGAAACAAAAGTAAGCCAAGAATTCAAAGATAACCGTCATCTTCGCGAAATCGCAACAGCTGCATGACTATTAAAATGAAAATCGAAACAGTAAATGTACAGAAGAATAAAAATGTAAAGCTAAAGGTAATCCCGGAGAATTCTCCTGCCCTTGTCACGGTCTAGGGTGCCGGTGCTCATCCCCGGATACACAGCCCTTGAGCCAGGAGTGCCACCTCGAATGATGACTACAACCGTGGAGGAGGGGCCAGCTCCTCAAGGCAGATGCCCTACACAGTCTCCTGTTACCTTCCCACATTCGTGGTACCCATTTACCGACCAATTAAGGATGGATAGTGGGTTGGTTAGAGCCCACGGCGAACCGATATGCGCTTAGTCCCCTGCTTAAGAGGATTTGTGAAAGCCTTTATATACTTCAGAATTTCTTCAGAAAAATAAGTAACATAAATGTGACAATTTGTATCTACGAATACAACAATACACACACGGATAGAAATTGCACTTTATCCAACAACAGAAAATGCAGAATTGAACCAAATAGCTACGCAATAATAAATAACTTCACAACGGAGACAGACATATTCACCTTCAACACTCACAAAACGAGTTTTCAATATCCAGAAAACGTTACGTTGTGGTAATGAAATGTATTCCAGAAAATGAAATGAAAGTATAACACTAAACTGTGAAATATATTTAGCTTCCAAAACCAGGAAACCAAACCTATGTAATTTATCACAGCGAATGAAAGAGGAGAAATTAATAATGTCCAAGCCACAAGGATTATGTACACACGACAGTTTATATTCTACAATTTAGAAAATACGCAAAGCATACACTGAAAATAATAATGTAAAAGCACAGCACTGTACAACTCTACCGGTAGCGGAGCGGGTTCAAAATCTGCCACCAAAAGATTTCAACACAGTAAACAATAAACTCTTCTTTGGCTTACAAACAAGACACAAAATTATTTGACAGAACACACGTAACGTTCGCACGACGATAGGTACTGGAAGGAAGGATTTGAAAGGAGTGTCGGTAGGCGGAAGACAGAAAAACAAATTTTTCGAAAGTTTTCCGGGCCCGGATGCAAATTAAACGGAAAAACCGACTGGATCAGGTTAAGCGGGAACGACTTTTTTTAGAAGTGTTGTGACAACTTCCACCAACACATTTTACACTTTTTATAAGGACACATTCGTTCGACATAATTATGTTTAAATAACTGTGACAGTACAAAGTTTCGCATGGCAATATTAAATGTAGCAACAACCATAGAACTGACAAAACAGGAATGCCATAAACAGAGCAAATAAACCCAATAATAAACTAGCGAAGTAGCGAGAATGGGTTGCCGCGGCATTTTTCGTTTATAGATGGCTATATCTCCCAAAAGAGGCACCTTTGTGACCCAGTATAGTCTGATTCGTGTAGTCCGTATCGAGAGCTCTCAATAGAGTACCATATTGACAATATTTTGAGAAGTTTCGATTTTCGGTCATTTTGGCCGTTTTTGCCCACTTTTGACCTCTTTGAAGCTCCGTAACTCAATTTTCGTACACTTTGGCGGCTTGACCCTATTACAACTTTTTATCTACTCAACGAGAGCTTTCGAATGAGTCCCATATTGGGCGGTTTCCGATACTTTCAATTTTGACCCATTTTGGCCGTTTTTGCCCACTTTTGACCTCTTTGAAGCTCCGTAACTCAATTTTCGTACATTTTGACGACTCGGCCCTATTACAACTTTTAATCCACTCACCAAGAGCTTTCGAATGATACCCATATTGGGCGGTTTCCGATACTTTCAATTTTGACCATTTGCAGCATCACCGTATCGAGTACTTTCGCATACCGCAACGGGGGGAGCCCCCCGCGCTTCAGTCAACACTTCACCCCACCCCCAACCCCCACCGCAAATTTCAGCCAAATCGGTCCACCCTAGCAAAAGTTAGAGGGGGGGGACAGGGGTGGTCACGAGATGAATAAATAACTAGCGCTACAGCAAGAATGTGTTGCCCACAACTGGTTTTTCTGTTTATTTTTCTGCCATAACTTTCGCTAGAGGCATTTTCAGAAAATGTCGCAAGAAGGAAAGTTGCTCAGCTCGACGAACTCTTTCGTTTGAGCACGATATCGACCACTTTCAGAGAAATTTTTCAAAATCCGGAATTTTCCGGAACGAATATATCGAAATCCGTAAATTTTCGGGAAATTTCGATTTTAGTTTCGAAATCAGCGTGGTCGAATTACCCTATGACCAGCTTTTAAGCAAAATCGGAGACAAAAAATTTTTCAACCCAAAATCCGGATTTTCGTGAATTCCCGGATTTTCACTTTTTCGGACATAACTTTCGCTAGACGCATTTTTGGAAAATGTCGCAAGAAGGAAAGTTGCTCAACTCGACGAGATCTTTCATTTGAGTACCATATCGACCACTTTTGGAGAAATTTTTCAAAATCCGGAATTTTCCGGGTCGATTATCTCGAAATCCGGAAATTTTCCGGAAATTTCGATTTCAGTTTCGAAATCAGCGTGGTCGAGTTACCCTATGACCAACTTTTGAGCGAAATCGGAGACAAAAAATTTTTGACCAAATTTAGGATTTTGAAATTTCGCCTTGGTCCCCCCTTACCAACCGAAGAATTCCGGGATTCGCCATTCCCGGAATCCGGAAGGTATCGGAGCCATCTTGCTTCCCGGAGATGTCCTAGTCTAGGGCTTCAAAATAAGGTATCAACCACCCCTGTACGCCTTCCCAATCTCGAGATCTAGGGGGGGGACAGACGGATAATAATAATAATAAATCCTACCGGCATCAACGGGTTGTCGCAGCCATTTTCCTCTTATCTAAAGGGCGAAAACTCAGTTTTGGTACATTTTCAGGCTTTGGTGCTATTGCAACTTTTTTCCTACTCGCTAAGAGCTTTCGAAGGAGTACCATAGAGTCTACTTTTGTGACAATTCTTAGAAATTCGGTTTTTCCGGGAATTCCCGGATTTTCGGTTTTTCGGCCATAACTTTCGCTGGACGCATTTCCGGAAAATGTCGCAAGAAGGAAAGTTGTTAAGCTCGACGAGCTCTTTCATTTGAGTACCATGTCGACCACTTTCGGAGAAGTTTTCCAAAATCCGGAATTTTCCGGGTCCAATATCTCGAAATCCGTAAACTTTCCGGAAATTTCGATTCCAGTTTCGAAATCAGCGTGGTCGAATTACCCTATGACCAACTTTTGAGCAAAATCGGAGACAAAAAATTTTTAAGTCCAAAATCCGGGTTTTCGTGAATTCCCGGATTTTCAGTTTTTCGGCTATAACTTTCGCTAGACGCATTTCCGGAAAATGTCGCAAGAAGGAAAGTTGTCCAGCTCGACGAGCTCTTTCATTTGAGCTCCATATCGACCACTTTTGGGGAAAATTTTCAAATTCCGATATTTTCCGGGGCGAATATCTCGAAATCCGTAAATTTTCCGGAAAATTCGTTTTCGGTTTCGAAATCAGCGCGGTCGAATTACCCTATGACCAACTTTTGAGCGAAATTGGAGACAAAAAATTTTTACGTTTCCCTTGGTCCCCCTTACCATTTTTAAAAATTCCGGGAGCCGCCATTCCCGGAATCCGGGAGATATCGGGATGCCCTTACAAACGGGAGCACTTCAGGTCACCCTACAACTATGGTGAGAATTTCAGCCCGATCGGTCCAGCCAATCTCGAGAAAAAGGGGGGGACACAAATGTTGACCGGAATAATAAATAAATAAATAAATAAAGAAACTTAGCCATATCAAAGGGTTGTCTTTTTTTTTAAAAAATGCGACAACCCAATAATAATAAGCACAGAACGATAACAAGGTGTTGCCATTTCCTTTGGAAAAGTGGGCAACACAATAATAATAAACGGACATACCCAGATGAAAGGGTTGCCTTTTTTGTGTAAAAAGCGGCAACCCAATAAATTATATACCTAAAGTAAAGCGCAAAAGGCAAAGTATACAAGTAAATTAATTTGGATAATACGATAGATTGCAACTGAATTCCACCTTCTTGCATCACTGTAACAGAATTAAAAATACAGGTATTATGCTGGGCTCATTGTAGGGAATTTTTCTTGGGGGGGGGGGAGGGCGAAAATTTTTCAAAATTTTTCTAAAAACATGCTAAAAATTGCACTATTTGTATAGTAATCGCCAAAAAAGTTCGTTTTTAGTGCAAAAATAGCACTTAAATAGGCAAAAATCGACTAAAAATCTCTAAAAACAGAAAATTTTTGAAACGTTGGCCTTCTGAGCGATTTTTTCAGGGCAAAGGTTGGTACCAAAAGGGGCACCCACTTTTTTGGAGGGGGGGGAACGGTGTTTATGGGGACCCCCCACTAGAATAAGCCCAGTTATGTGGAAGTAAAATTGGACTTTCTGAATTCCAATCTCACTTCCAGGAACACTCAATCCAACCAAACTAGGATTTGACCTTTAAATTAAACTTTATTTTGTTAGAGAAGCCACAAAAAATCATACAAAATTTGTTTGTCTTCATTATTTATCCTGAAGTTTTAGACGAAGAGACAGAAACTCAGATACAATGACCTAACCCGGGTTCTACGCAAATTCAAGTAGGTGTATTAATCAAGACATGTAAACAAGCAGTCCAGTGAGGGAGGGGCGGGGTGGGGAAAACGGGGGGCGGGGGTCAGACATCGGTTTTCCCCCCTCAAGCTGTTGATTTGATGACTCCCATCAGTCGCAGCGGATAGAGCAGAGCCTGAGTCCAGCTGACATAGACACTGAGGGCGGCTGCGGGCCACTCTTCCGCGCGTCGACGCAGCATGGAGCGTTGGATGTCGTAGAGAATCCAAAAGCAGAGAGCGACGGAGCCCGCCCCTGCCGACACAATCTCCATCAATTCACTGACCATAAACAGCTGAACAGAGGAAAAACGAACAGATTGACAGAAGATTAATGTTAAAAAAGGTGATAATTATCGTGCTAGCTTTTTGGCTGGGTAACCTCTATTGGTGGGTAATAAGGCATTGCTACTGGATAGCGCAACAATAAACGGAAATGTTCATAGTAAAAGGATAAGAAAATTATCCTCATTTCAAAGTCACACTGCTTATTGACATATTGTGAAAAGGTTTGAGAAAATTTTGGCGATATGACTTTTCGTGATCAGTCGAGGAATAGGCAGCATAGATTAATTTCATTCATCTAAAGCACAGACAATGTTTCATAGGAAACTATCCTTACTCCAGAAAGTTGTCTAAAGAAGACAATTTACAATGAAAACATAATTAAGGTGGTGATTCCTTTTGGGCACATATTGTTGCTTGACGGTTCTAATCAAGATGAAATTTGATGAAACTTTCCAAAATAAGTTCTTTTAGCATTCTAACACCCTCCGCGCAATCCCGCTTCAAAAATTCGACTTCTCCTCTCAGGGTGGTTTTTGCCGATTTTTGACAGTTGTTAGACAGTTGCTGCACAGCTATGATTATATTCATTCGAAAGATCTTGTTGAGCTGTACATTTTTGCTTTTTGACGCACCTTTCTAGCTTTTCTCTATAGTGAGATATAGCTGATTTACTTATTTTGGGGTTGAAAACTTGTCATTTTTGCAGAAATCAAATAATCCTCCATTTCTTGAGCTACGTAAGCTGTAAAATTAAACTAAGGGTGTCAATTTGAAGGTCTCGTCGAGGCCGCTTATTCGTGGCATTGTAATCTTCTAAATGGTATCCCGTACGCTGCTATCATAAAAAATGTGGTTTTTGCAAAAACATGACCAAATTTTTTCCAGCGATTGTGGAGCATTTTTACTATGCAAGCTAGAGGGGTGCCACTTACACACTTACGTGTTTTACACAAAAATACCCAGGGACCCTTTTTTAGTTGCCCAGATTGCTGCTTTCTAGCTAAAGTGGTCGCTTGCCAAAGTTGGGAAAAGTAGGCAAAATCCAGGTTGCGCTTACATTTTAGCTAATTTATTTATAACGAAGAGCGGTTTCATAATAATTAAAAAAGGGTCCCCAGGTATTTGATAGTGGAATCAAATGATATGGCCGATGCCTCACGAAAAAATTTACTTTAGTCTGCAAAAAATCTGGAAAATTAAATTACTTCAAAAATGCAGTAAAATAATTTCCGAGAACTAAAGTTAGTTTCGCTGTATCCATTAGAAAGAGCAAATGTTAACCTGCATTTTGATATAAAAATGGCTTCGTAACTCCAACGAATGAAGGAGTAATAAGGGTTCAAAGTTGATGTCTCCAAAAGGAATCACCACTTTAAAAATTGATTATCATAATAACAGGTCACATTACCTGAATTGATAAGCTTAGACCGGCTATGCAGACTAATGAGAATATCCTAAACAGAAAAAGCAAATATATATATGTACAGTACTCGGTACCAGTTTAAGCTACATAATAAATAAACGTAAAAACCGAGTCTCGGTGATATTCAGAAACCATGGTAGCCACTGGAACTATAACTGCCCCAACTCTACATCCAGACCCAGATACTGTAGTACAGTTACATCAATATTAACGGTAAAAACAGCAACTAGTACAGCATATATACGTAAATGCTGTTGGACGAGGAAACTCACCAAGGCGTCATACCAACAAAATCCCTTCTGACTTGACAGGTGTACATGAAGAAACAAAGTGAGACACAACTAATCATAAACATGATCTCCATCACAGCAGGAAGATCATACGTTCCCGCTGCAAAACAATCCAACAAAAGCTGAATAAGACATGCAAAAATTAAATCAAGTAATTTTGGTTTAGCTTTAAATAAGCTACCATGAAAGGAGGTCAGTCAGATTGTAAACTAAAGATTTGAACAACAATTGTACGATAAGCTCAGTTAGTGAGGGCGTCTGTGCATTGAGAGCAGAGGCCCGCGGGTTCGAGACCTGTCAGATGCCCAATGTAGGGCTGGCCTCACCTTCCCTTCCGTACATAGTCAAAATTGAGTTGTCACTCCTGGCTTCGGGCTGTGAATGCGGAGATAACTACAGGTACCCTAAACCTTTCTGTAGGTTGGAGATCGCTCCGTGCAACTTCACTTTACCACTTTGCAGGGCTCTTGATGAAGTTACACTTTCTGTGGTAGCAAGGAACTTTAGGTTTTGTCTTTTTAGTTGGTGAGCACTGACATTCTACAAGAGGATGTGTGTATTGAGGGCCCCCATTAGAAATATATAATGGGCTTCACCCACAGACAACCCAAAGGTACCCGGAAAAATAGGTTTTAAGGACAAAATTTCCAAAATGATTCCAGCCAAACGATTCCTCAGGTCTGGGGCCTGTTTCATAAAGGCTTATGAACTTTCATAAGTGTAATAATTCATAGGTAGCCAGAAGAAAAGTGTTTCATAATTCCATAAGTTATGAGTCTTTTTTCATAAGCAGTGCCTGGACCCGGATTTCATAACCTGCCGTTTCATAAAAGTCATAGGAGCCTAACGTATTATTGACATTTGCTTATGAAAATGCGCTTATTTTCCATATGTGATGGAAGACCTATGGAACTGTATTTTTTAAAGAATTTCCGCGTTAAAGTGGTCTAATTTTCGTGCTCCATTAATCCATTTAGTCATGAATTTAAACTACATTAGTGCGGTGAAAAATTTCGGCCACATTGATTAATTCCGCTATTTCCAGTGTTATCGTGATAAACCCATTACAGAATATATATTTTATGTTTATAGGCAGCTGTACTGGGTTTTCTATAGGCAAAAAGTGGGGGGGGGGATCCAAAGTGACCTAAAAATGCCAAAAATGCATTAAAAATAGTCTGTTTTATACATATACCGCTATAACTATGCTTAAAAGTGCTCAAGACCATTTTTTACCAAAAAGTTCCGGCGAAGCCGGAAAATTTTGACCGAAAATCCTTAAAATTTGGCATTTTCTGGGCACCCAAAAGTGAGTGGGGGGGGAGGGGTTGAGTGGGGGGGGGGCGCCCCCCACCCCCCACTAAAGAAAACCCAGCTGTAGTTAAGTTTTTATTGCCTTGCCTTTTGTTAAATATTATCCTCTTAAATGAATCAGATGATGACAGTTTGTCTCCTATAAGTATTCTGTGCTAAAATATTTCCAAGGTTTTCTGTTTGGATTCTTGGGTGATATATATTTGGTGGAATGGTTCCGAAAAAAAATAATTAACGATATCCAAAAGAAGAAACTAATCCGTCGTCACAGGCATTTTCAGCAGGTTTTGAAAAAAAATTAACAGTATAGCATTAAAGTCAAAATCTAAACTGGGGGAAAACGGAAGTGCATTACACTAGCACAGACGGAAAAGAAGCGTACACTTATGAAAACTGCCAATGAAAACCACCTATATATGTAACCTATGAATTTTTCATTTTTCCCTAAGTGCTTTATGAAACACAGACTTATGACACCTGGGGTTTTTTTACTGGGGGGGGCGGGGGGGGGGCGCCCCCACTTTTTGGGGTCCCCCCCCACTCGACCTCTTCCCCCCCCACTCGTTCCCCTCCCCACTTTTTTGGGCTTCCCCCCCCCACTCACCCTAAGGTGCCCAGAAATTGCCAAATTTTTAGGATTTTTGGTCAAAATTTTCAAAATTTTGCCGGCTTCGCCGGAAATTTTTGGTACAAAATCGTCTATTTTGGTGCCAAAACTTAATTTTTGAGCACTTTTAAACTTAGTTATAGCAGTATATGTAGAAAACAGGCTTTTTATACTGTATTTTTGGCATTTTTAGCAATTTTATTCCCCCCCCCCACTTTGGGCCCTCCCCCCCCCCCCTCGTGGGGGGGCGCCCCCCCCACTCTACACCCCCCACTTATTTTTGCCTAAAAAAACCCCAGGACACTTATGCACTTATGAACCTATGAAAATCTAGTTATATCTTTTATGAAACAGGCAGCTGGTTTCTCCATAAATGTTGCCCGATCAAAAAACCAACTGTCAGGATAAGGTCACAAGTTATAGCCAAATTAACAACCAATACATAATAAACATTTACCTACAGATCCAACCGAATAAGCCATGCAAGGACCCTAAAATTACACATTATTTTATGTGAAGCTTTAGAAATTAAAGTGCAGGTCAACAATAAAAAATTACTGCTGGCTAAAAACTGAAAATAGAAAAAGTTGTTCAACAAGAGATGGACAAAATTCAGCAATTTGTCCCATTTCTTCCTTCCAGAATAATTATGCGCTGTCACTGCCGATAAATCTAAAATTTAACAGAAATTCCCAAAAACAGCTTTTTCGACGAACGTTAGATTTAGGTAACTTCTTTAGGAAACGTAGCTTAGCTGAAATTCAAGATTTGTGTTTTCTCAGCCAAGACGAGTATTCCATTTCATTTCCAAAAATGTATTCATTCAGCTTTTAGAAAACTACAATGCAAGCGTTCATTACCCATAAAAGTAGTAGAAACATGTTGCTTGGCCACTCGTTTTGCTTCCATAACATTAAGATAACCATGGCAACGGCAATACCAATGCCAATGTGAAGCATCCACGTCCTACCAAGGCACAAAAACTAAACACAGCATTTACACTCTAGCTCAACTACTAAAGATAATTTACAAAACCTAAGTGCGGATAAATTTTTCAAAAAACATTTAGACGATAGCACAAATTTTATACGAAAATGTACTAAACTACATATCTATAGCAAAGCTGCTCGCCCCCCCCCAAAATTTATTCTGGCTACGCTAGTGCCCTTCAGTACGCTGGGTTTACTTTACTAGGGGAGGAAGGGGCCTCCCACAGACTATAAGGTGCCCATAAAATGCCTAATTTTAAGGATTTTTGGTCAAAATTTAGCAGTATATATATGTAGAAAACAGGCTATTTTTTTACTGTATTATTGGCATTTTTAGACTATTCTATTCCCCCTCCCACTTTTCGACCCCCCACTCTCCCCTCCCCACCCCCAATTTTTTCGCCTAAAATAAACCCAGGAACGTGATGTAAAACCTGGGAGGACTCGCTAGCTATAGGGCACCCCACCCCCGAGTTTTTCTAGCTACCTTGTACCGATCCAAGCATAGGGCACGCTGCTGACTGTACGATCTAAACAGACAGACAGGTGTAGGAAACCCGTCTTGCGCATTCGACTCCGGGATATCAATTAACAGAACATTAGAAGATGGAGCCATCCAATTTTAGTATTTATGCTATAGCCAAAAAATATCTGCAAAATCTAAAAGTACACGTTCTCTAAAGCTATGCGCTTACTAACGCAAATTGAACTTTGTAAAGTGTCCAGAATACTAAAAAACCGAAACTGAAAAGCTTGGCAATTGATAATTCTAGGGAGCCGAGGTCGTTCTGGTTCTGCCACACAAAGGCTCTAACACAACTTCGGAAACTATTGTGCTACTACGTCAAAATGATAATTCATCTTCAGCTGAAGTTTTGGATATTAATATCGAAATCATAAATAAAAAGTTTATTTTTAAACCTTTTGATAAAACAGACAAATTTAATTTTAAAACAATAAAATTTCCTCTACTCATAGTAATTTTTCTACTGTACGTGCATATATTATTTTCAGGAATGAATTAGAACGCTTATGGAAATTATCCGAAAACGCAGAATTTTGGAAATATTCAGTTATTAAATTAATTAAAAAGTTGATCCATAGAGGATATTCAGTTACTAAAACTTAACAAAGAAATAAAAATTTTCAATTCAAAAAATGAAAGTTTACCTACAACTTTCGTTAATCGTTTGACAAGTAGGAAAAATGCTCCTTGCAGTCGCATGTAAAATGCAATATGAGCTATGATGGTCAACATTTAAATATGTCAAGGACAAGATTTAAAACGTCTAATATGAGTCAGCATCTAAATCGGTAAAGGACAAGCTGTAACTGGCTAATATGAGCCGCCACGTTTCTCTTGGGCTCATATTGACGCTCGCTGCCGTGGTTTCAACGGCTTGACATCACGACGACCTCTTACCATCTTGCCTACAGACTCTTTACTTTTATTCCCAATCCCAAGTCTGAAAAAATCCTCACCGTCTTGCGTAATGTCATTAGCTTCATATAATGCTTGGTTATAGGTATCCTGTCTGAATCTAATTTCACTAGCTCAAACACTAGCTCTTAAGGTATATATGTGAACAGTTTAAGCAGCTAAAGTTCTTCCCTTTAAAGCTGAATTAAGTGGCATATACATTTGGTATATACCAGTTTTCTAAATCATAGACACACACTGCAAACTAGATACAAATGCACAAAGCTCCAGTAAACCGGTATTCTTCAAGTCTCAGTAACGGCTTACTGTACAAAGCACTTATACACTAAAATACACAGCTGATGTGTAAAACTTTGATGTGTGCTTACCCACTTGACTTTAATAATTGTATCAAGACCAGACGTATGTCATGACAATTACGTGTACATGCGAATTTGAAAAGTGAAAAATAGTTAACTCAACTTAGTATCCTCGCGTCAATATGAGCCCAAGAGAAACGTGGCGGCTCACATTAGCCAGTTACAGCTTGTCCTTTACCGATTTAGATGCTGACTCATATTAGACGTTTTAAATCTTGTCCTTGACATATTTAAATGTTGACCATCATAGCTCATATTGCATTTTACATGCGACTGCAAGTAGCATTTTTCCTACTTGTCCTTCTTCCAATTTTTGGGAGCGCTGCTCTTAGGCAGAAGTAGTCTGCAATTTATTACTCCCAGAAGATTCTCTATTTCAAACAATGACCACTGTCTTCGGGGGTTTGACCACTGGTCAATAGGCCACCTAGACCATAGTGACCAGTGGTCACTTCCGTCGGTTCTGAAAATATGCTCATTGAAACGAGCGTAGACAATTTACTATATACGGTACATTTCACGGAAAGAGTGCCAGTTGGAGAAGTTTTAACAATTGGAGAAATATCGCCAACTAATGGCGATTTTCGCCAAAGTTGAAGTAAAGTCCAAACAGAATTGGCGAAAAGCCGTTGTAACAACCTTTTTCCTGAATAATTTCATACTTTTTAGCCAATATTGGCGAAAAGTCCGGACTGACTGGGCAAATTTATTCTACCAGTCAGTCCGCACTTTTCGCCAATATTGGCTAAAAAGTATGAAAGTATTCAGGAAAAATTTTACAATGGCTTTTCATGTTTGGACTTTACTTCAACTTTGGCGAAAATCACCAATGTTGGCGATATTTCTCCAATTTCTAAAACTTCTCCAACTGGCACTCTTTCCGTGAAATGTACCGTATGCCCCCAACCAAAACCCCGAAAAACGCTGTTTTAGGGGGATTGACCACTGGTCAATAGGCCACCTAGACCATAGTGACCAGTGGTCACTTCCGTCGGGTCTGAAAATATGCTCATTGAAACTAGCGTAGTCGATTTACTCTATCTGCCCCCAACCGAAACCCCGAAAAACGCTGTTTTATGGGGTTTGACCACTGGTCAATAGGCCACCTAGACCATAGTGACCAGTGGTCACTTCCGTCTGTTCTGAAAATATGCTCATTGAAACGAGCGTAGTCGATTTACTATATATATATGCCCCCAACCAAAATCCCGAAAAACGCTGTTTTAGGGGGTTTGACCACTGGTCAATAGGCCACCTAGACCATAGTGACCAGTGGTCACTTCCGTCTGTTCTGAAAATATGCTCATTGAAACGAGCGTAGTCGATTTACTATATATGCCCCCAACCAAAATCCCGAAAAACGCTGTTTTAGGGGGTTTGACCACTGGTCAATAGGCCACCTAGGCCATAGTGATATCATTTTTACATGCTGTCTCAAATCTTCTGTCTCGGTGTTTCGTGTAACACCAGTGGACCTGTATTATATTAGTCTGACTTGTCTACTAAGCGGTAGCTGTTTGTAAACCGTTTTATTTTTCGCTAACAAATTATTTTGTATACCTTAGTATTTAGTTCCCTTTTTCTGCTTAATCGACTTTTTGTTTTTCTACATATATACGTAGTAGCTTTTGTGTGTTTGTTTTCAGATTGCTACCCTTTTATTTGTATAGAAAATAGTGGGATGTGTATGCATAAAACTTGACCATTTTGTGACTAAAAGAGTCTAATCAAAATTTATCTAATCGATTTCTTTAGTGGCAATTCTAATTATATTTGTAGTTTAGTTGTTTGAAATTACTTGTATTCGAAACTAAAAACTAATTATATACATATTAAACTAAAATCTAATTCAAAAAAACTGCTGGGTTTCATTTGATCATTTCGCCTACTTTTCGTGCTTATATTCAGTTTTCTTAGTCGATCCGATTGTTTTCGATAAGAGTTTAGGGTGTATAGTAGTAGTTCGGTGTCTTGCAGCCTAAATTTTGATTTTATTAGATTTTATTTTATTGATGAATATATATTTGTAGTGACTGCTTAGTTGTTTTCTAACCATTGTTTAGCATATGTTTACTCTCATGCTTTCTCCTTTCTATCAACTTTATTAACACTTAATTAATATCGCAGACAGACCCTTTCCCCTCCAAGTCCCATGT
>JASAND010029872.1:0-16091 GCA_030248195.1 Trissonchulus latispiculum | reverse complement strand
AGTCTGTCGGATCCCGTGTAGAGGCTTTCTGCAGCCATAGAAGTCGTAAACCTTCACTAATCGAGCTGAAATCTTTTGTGAGGGGTGTTTTCGACCTCGTTGAGTTTAAATATCTCAAAAAATTGTAATTTCAAAAAATTTGATTTTTTCGATTTCTGGGTTACCATGTTCCAAAAAAGGCTTTTTGGAAATTTTTGAAGATTAAAGTTGACATAAAATTTTTTTCACGCGGCAGAATTTCCTGCCATTTGGCACAAATGAGTACTCCTGTAGGGCCTCCTTTTATGCCATATTACAGCCTTATAGCTCGCACCAGTAATAAAATTTTCCTTTCGTTAGCCAAAAATTTTTAAATTTTTGCCGAAACTTCAACTTTGAAAAGTAATTCCCTTAGATGCAGATAAGATACAGACATCTAGTATTTTTCTGCAGGTAGGGACATATGTGCCAAATCATATTGGCGAATGGCAACTTTGAAGCTTGGGCCTAGCAGTCAGTAGAAATTCTTAATTAATTATGTTGGTAGTTGCGAAAAATGGGGGGTCGGGCACATAAACGCGACGGCTGCACATGGCTGGAAGGCAGCTAAGAACCAACGACCAAGTATTTTTTGACCACACACATGCTCTTTAACTTCGCCAAAAAGAAGGCCAATCGGACAAATTCGGGGCACCCCCATTTTAGTCGCCCCCCCCCCCTTAACTGAGAATGTGAACCGTTCTGTGCTACCTTTTTAATCACATTAGTAACATCACATTGATTCAAATTCTAGCTAATTATTCTAATTATTAATTATTATTATTATTGGAAGGCAGCTAAGATCTCAGTACCCAATATTTTTTTGACAACACCCATGCTCTATATCCTCGCCAAAAAGTAGGCCAATCGGACAAAGTCGGGGCAAACCTTTAGTAGCCACCCCCCTTAAGCCCGGTTCATACCTCTTTCCGTTTATCCGTTTGTCCGTTTGAGTTGTTGATTCATAGCTTTCCGTTTGTCCGTTGGCATGTTTGTCCGTAAGGGATGTCCGTTTAGACTTCAACACTGCTCTACTTTTCTGGTTGTCCGTAAGCAACAAGTATGAATCAGTTTGTAGAAGCAAACCAAACAAACGGACAAACGAAAGGTAGGTATGAATTGATCTATAAGTTCAGCAAAATGGACAAACGGAGAAACGAAAATTCGGACAAACTGACAAACGGTAAAGCGGACAAGCGGAAAATCGGTATGAACCAGGCTTTACACATACACAACTTTGCTACCCTAATATATGGCACTGTTCTATCGATGAAGATACTCAGAAATTGCTGTTGATTTACTTACATAATTGTTTTGTTTCCAGGGAGGACATAAAAATGATCAAACGATTGTGGACTGCTGGACGGGCCTAATTGGATCCGAGTGTGGTGAAGAGGCTGTAGACGTGTACACAGTCCTGAGCAGAATATTTGACTAAATAACAATATTGACCTTTGATGACAATACTTCATTTAATAAATTGGGCTGGTTCATATGCAAGTTGCTATAGGTTAGAAAGTTTATCATATGTAAGTTTTAATCCAGTCACTATGGGTATGGCTTTTGTGCGTCGCCTTTTATCTTTGACCTTGGTGATTAGTTTACATCCCGACCATACGGATACATGGACAAGTCGTACTCGTGGCATAGCGTAGCGAAGTGCAACAACGATCTGAAGTGCGCACTGAGGGAGGCTTAAACTGTTGATGAACGGAGTCAGATGTTTTAGGACGATGACTGAAACCGCTGCCACGGTATCCTACTCCGGAAAAGAAATCCGACATTATCTGATATATTCATATTCCTCGTCGCAACTTCAAAATTGAAACTACGATTTTGTGAACCTTACTACAGAGAGGCGAATAGTCATCCTAAACTATGTTGCTTTTAATTGCTTTTTGTTTGGCGGACCGGGCTCGCAAGCCCGACACCGGACAGTTACGGGTTTCCGGGTGATGCAAAGTACCACCAGTACAAGTTATGCACTATTTTCGGCACATTTTGCAAACTTTTTGACACTATTCGGATGTTTAGTTAATTACCTACTGCTTATTACATACAACATATCCTATCATGTATTTCCTGGGATCCGTCAGCTCAGCAGTAGGCCGACCGGGTCATGAGTCATGACCGCCTGATTTGGCTCTCTACCTCCTGGTTGGACAACTTCCAGCCGCCAACTCTACCTGCACTGGCCTATTGAAACCAATTTGTACCCCTGCTGTTGTAATTAACTTGGATGACAGACTCAAACCTGCCTTTTCCCAGACTCCCGAGTTTGCGGTCCATGAAGGACCGCATTCAATGACGGATCGAGTCGGCAGTGAGTGACACTACATAACTGCAGCCTCGCCTGGTTAGGCTATATTATAATGTCAGTGCCGTCAAGCTATGCTTGCCTCAGTTGTTTTCTTTACTATATAATTGCTGAGGTAGATGCACTGATGTCTGATGAGGCGGACGCATCATCTTCAAAAATTGTGGCTTGAGGGTGCCCGGGTGGTGCCACGTCGCCAGTAAGCTGGTTGAATGTCCCTCACATCCTCGGAGTTCGTCCAATCGTCCGTGTCAGTTGACGGCGTAGTGGTCATGTCTGAGACAGCAGGTCAGTCGCACAAGCCATGGAGGATCAGTGACCCACCACATCCCCCTTAGATTTAGTTGGTCGCTTCCTTTTGGGTCACTTGATCTGGCGGCAGCATCCGCTAAGTATTAAACCTGCCGAGACTGACCCCCATATTGCCTCCGGGCAGAGTCGCCGCGAATAGACAGACAGACAGACAGACTCAAACAAGCCGACAGACTGAAAATTTTGAAGATTAAAGATGACATAAAAATTTTTTCACGCGGCAGAATTTCTTGCCATTTGGCACAAATGAGTACTCCTGTAGGGCCTCCTTTTATGCCAAATTACAGCCTTATAGCTCGCACCAGTGATAAAATTTTCCTTTCGTTAGCCAAAAATTTTTAAATTTTCACCGAAACTTCAACTTTGAAGATTAATTCCCGTGCTCGGAAGTTGAGGGTCAACCAAAGTTATAAGCCCTCCTCCATGAGAGCCTCTATCAGTTCGGTAGCAGACATAGCCAGGGAATTGAGGGCTGTATTTAGGAGATAGAAACGTCTCTTGAATGCAGGCAATATGAATATTAGACAAGTAGCTATTAGAGCATATAGCGAGATGTTATCCTGTACTTGGAAGGTTGTAACTACTAACTTGTTGTGCTACATTAAGGTGCTGGTTTCCTTTCGGGTATTTTTGACTCCTACGGCTTTAATCCTTTACGCAAAGGGCTAAAACTTACGAAATAACCTATTTCCGTGCTCTTTAACATTTTAGGACCAGTCCCGTATTCTTAGGCCAAAAGATAAGAAAGTTTTGGTTTTTGGCCTTAAGCTCCCAGTAGGTAGACAAGACACGGGATTGGTTGGTATGGCTGGAAAGAGGACTCGAAAATGAACATTTTTGCTCTTACAACCTTTGAGCTATCTCCAGTGGTTAAGTCAGTATAAGCAAAAAACTGTTTTTAGGGTCAAAAAATGGCCATTTTCGAGGAAATCAGTTTTTTTCAAAATTACTGCCACATGCTAAGGACAAAATTGGCTTAGTTATACTCAATCGATACATCGTCCAAATGCACGTTTTATGAATGCCTATTAGCTGGACTTTATTGCTTTCAGCTAGAGATTTGGCCGAAAAACCATTTTGGCAAAACTGCGATTATTTTGTTTCGAACATCGATTTCTCAAAAACTACTCGACGGATTCCGGAGATTTTCGGCAGAATCGAAATTCGCACTTCTGCGGAGGGACGTTTTTCTTGGTTTGGGCTAAAACGTCTCCAGTTGCGAGAAAATTGACTTCAAAGTTGCGAGATTTCGTGTCGCCGCACATTTGCCGGATTTTCTGGAGTATTGAGGCTTGTTGAGCCAAATCCAAAAAAACGTCCCTCGGCCCATATCTCCTCTGCATGATAGCACAAGAAAAAATTTTGGCCGTTTCTTCAGTTTTGAGAAATCGATGTTCAAAAATGTTTGGTCCATATTCATCCTATTAGATGTCAGAACCGCTGAAGATTTCTGCCATTTTTTGCTAATTTTGCCAGTTTCGTAAGCTCATGTGAATCTACAAATAAGAAGCTTTAAAACGAAGTATAAAGCTCTTTGCAACTCCCACAATTGCGAAAGTTATAGCGTTTCAAAAAATCATCACAAAAGCACTGCACAAAAGGATACCACCACCTTAAATAGACTAAAAGTCTAATGTTGTGTCCGCCGCGATCTCCGATTCTAACAATGAATCCTTTCCTTAACCAAAATGTTGCGGAATTCTGTTAACTTATAGGAAATTCCTCTGCAGTTCCATTGCAACAGATGCAACTTCAGTGACATTGTTGAAGCGGAAGATGCAATCTCAACTAGACATGCAAGGCAGTTTTCTTCTTTCCTGTCTGAGAGCTCGTCCCGAACTTCTGCAGCCGGTTTTGTCGAGGCTTAGCGAGCAAGCCCAAAGTTTCCGCCATCCTAGTCACTGTTGATAAGCGGGGGGCAGCAGTAGTCGGGTGCACGACTGCGGCTGCCTTGAGGGTGACTGAGGTTGTTTCGGCTTTGCTGAGACTTACCAATAACCGCATGTCAGTCTGACTTGGGGGCCTTGTTTTCTGTCCTTGGCCTTCGCTTCTCCGCGCTTCTTTTCTGCCTTCTTGTCAGCGGAGAGCAGCATCTATCGGGTCTCCTGTAGAACCCAACGATGCTGAGCCAAAGACAAAATACAAAAAATAATTCCCTTAGATGCAGATAAGATACAGACATCTAGTATTTTTCTGCAGGTAGGGACATATGTGCCAAATCATATTTGCGAATGGCAGCTTTGAAGCTTGGGCCTAGCAGTCAGTAGAAATTCTTAATTAATTATGTTGGTATTTGCGAAAAATGGGGGTCGGGCACATAAACGCGACGGCTGTACATGGCTGGAAGGCAGCTAAGATCTCAGTACCCGATATTTTTTGACCACACCCATGCTCTATATCTTCGCCAAAAAGTAGGCCAATTGGATAAAGTCGGGGCAAGTCGATTTTAGTAGCCCCCCCCCCCCTTAAGGCATTACGCTTATCACACTCTTAGATATTATGTACTCTTTGTCATCTCTGATCAACTATTTTTTCTTTCTTATTATATATCTTTTTTTGTGAACGGACATCAACGAATCTGCGTAAGTACACTACATAATACACTCACTGACTATGCGCTTTCATGGTGTCAGATATGCACCCTAGATGGCGTTTGGTTTTCTGGTACATCTCTTCGTCTGCGCACAGGCGTGACAGGGGGCCTTTTCAAGAAAGAGTAGAGTAGAGTAGAGTAGAGTTAAAAGTAACTGTTTTAACTCGTTTTAACTCCACTCAAGCTGGACTTTCCCTCTTTTAACTCTTTCATGAAAAGGATCGAGTTAATTTTAACTCTACTCTACTCTTTCTTGAAAAGACCCAGGGAAAGCAGGTGGTAAATATTCATTGAATTCTAGTAATTCTTTCGTGAACTTTTGACAAATGGTCAAACTATTCAAAAGTTAGCTATTCTTTTAGTTTATAAAGATGGCGTCCATTTATTTAGCAAGCATTACAAGCATTACACAGCACTAATACTACTTTTTACACAGGGGCTCACAACTCAGCAGATCCGGTCGCAGTAGCTAACAACAACATAACATTAACCCACAGACAGTGCATTGTAGTGGAGTATTAGTGGAAATTAATGAAAACATTTAAAATGGATTGAGAGAAAATCTTTGGTCATACAAAGCATTGTTATTACTTTTAACCATTACCACAGCAAAATTAATCGCAAGAGGCACCCTTCGGTTGCGGTTAAATTAATGTCATCATTAATTCAAATTTAGTCAGTGGCAATTTATATTTAATTCTGAAAATCCTCTCACCAATACTGCAATGGTTTCAGGACTCCTAAACGCATAAATATAAGGAAACTTGAATACGATACATGAAAATTCTTTTGCAAATTGACCAAAACCTTTGATACGTTCTTGGTATTTTTTTAAACAAAGATTGTAAGTTATCTGACAATTTTGGTGTAAATTAGCCCAACATTGCCCGGACTTTTCACCTCTATCCTATATGAGTGCTCTCCATTCCCTTCCGAATCCCTTTCTGCAGTCATTTTTTGTATCCCAGGCTTGCGAGCAAGTTATGCTAGTTTTCAGCCATCCTAGTTGTGCTTGACATGCGGGGATCAGTGATGGTTGGCCAGACAACCATTGCTGACCTGGGTGCAACTGAAATAACCGTACGTCTGACTGGCTTGGGGGTCATGTTTCTGTCCTTGACCTTCGCTTCTCCGCTTCTTGTTTGTATTTTTAAACGGTCTGCGGAGAGTAGCAACGTAATGGCCACATTGTGTGCCGCTGTTGCTAAGCCCTGCTCAAAAAATAACCCAACATTAACTAATTATTTTTGAAATAAGTTATGGAAATAGTCAATATTAAAAACTGTAAGTTGTGCATATCTTGTCTGATCTTGTGGTGGTCCACCGGCCGGGTGGAAAACGGCCAGCCGGCGGCGGCCAAGAGGTGCACTCGGCCGGACGGCGTTTCAGGCCGACCAGCCAGCCGTTGAACGGCCGGCCGGCCGCACTTATATTTCAGCATTTATTATCAGAATTTTCTCAGTAAATCGATTTTATGTCCTGCTGATACATTTTCACATCTTGATTTCTCGTTCTGGCACTCATGGGTCAGCCTCCCGGGGCCGGTCAACAACACTAATAAAGAACCCCTAAACTATACTGGTCAATTGTTAATTAAATAAGGTGATTTCCAGGTCACTCTGAACAAGTTAAAACATGTCCCGTTACGCAAAAATCACGTTTTCTGGCAAGTTTTCGCGTTTATTTTCTACCCTTTCTGGCACCGACGGGGCAGTTCCGATGTCACAGGGAAACCTTTCCCCCGTGAATTCTTTTCCCCCGGAAAAATTTCCCTAGGGAAATTTTTTCCCCCTGAAGAATTTCACTATAGATTTCTTTCCCCCCGGAAAAATTTCCCTAATGGTAAATTTTTGTGCTTAATGTATTGTATTCATAGTAATAGTAGTTAAACTTTATAGGTTTTTTCATGTTACGCATCCAATTATTTTAATGTTATTCGTCGCTATTCTTTCCCAACCGTCAACAATCTACGTAAACTAAGAATAGTATTAAAATTAATCTGTATAAAAGAAATTAAGTGTTTATTAAACGGCTTAATGCTTAATCAGGCTAATTAAAAGAATTGGATGAAGTTTATATTTAATTTTAATCCATTTCAGTACATCTTTAATGTGGAATTAAACTGTTAATGAAATGATCTTTTATTAAAGTCACTTTGGATTAAATTCATTCATTATCTTTCTAAAAAACGTTCCCACAGCTACGTTTGATAATAGGGATCGAACACTATCGATGTCCCGCGAGAAACTTTGCTTAAGGTGCTGGTATCCTTTTGTGCAGTGCTTTTGTGGTGATTTTTTTGAAACGCTATAACTTTCGCAATTTTAGGAGTTGGAAAGAGCTTTATACATCGTTTTAAAGCTTATTATCTGTAGATTCACATGAGCTTACGAAACTAGCAAAATTAGCAAAAAACGTGGCAGAAATTTTCAGGCTTGCTGACATCTAACAGGATGAATATAGACCAAACATTTTTGAACATAGATTTCTCAAAACTGAAAAATCGGCCAAAATTTTTTCTTGTGCTATCATCATACAGAGGACATATGGGCCCTCGGGACGTTTTTTTTGGATTTGGCTCAAGAAGCCTCAATACTCCAGAAAATCCGGCAAATGCGCGGCGACACGAAATTTCGCAACTTTGTATTCAGTTTTCTCGCAACTGCAGCTGTTTTAGCTCAAACCAAGAAAAACGTCCCTCCGCAGAAGTACGAATTTCAATTCAACCAAAAATCTCCGGAATCCGTCGAGCAGTTTTTGAGAAATCGATGTTCGAAACAAAATAATCGCAGTTTCGCCAAAATGGTTTTTCGGCCCAATCTCTAGCCTAACGCAATAAAGTTCGGCTAATAGGCATTCATAAAATGTGCATTTAGACGCTGTATCGATTGAGTATAAATAAGCCAACTTTGTCCTTAACATGTGGCAGTAATTTTGAAAAAACTGATTTCCTCGAAAATGGCCATTTTTTGACCCAAAAAACAGTTTTTTGCTTATACTGACTTAACCACTGGAGATAGCTCAAAGGTTGTAAAAGCAAAAATGTTCATTTTCGTGTCCTCTTTCCAGCCATAACAACCAATCCCGTGTCTTCTCTAGTTACTGGGAGCCTAAGGCCAAAAACCAAAACTTTCTTATCTTTTGGCCTGAAAATACCAGAAACCAGACTGGTCCCAGAATGTTAAAGAGCATGGAAATAGCTTATTTCGTAAGTTTTAGCCATTTACGTAAAGGATTAAAGCCGTATGAGTCAAAAATACTCGAAAGGAAACCAGTACCTTAAGGGAGGTCCATTTTTTGGTCATTTTTTCTACTTTCTCTGATCTCGCTGATTTTTACATATTTTATTGTCCAAACGGTATATTTTATTAACGAGTTTTTAAAATTAAAGTAGTAAAGTCTTACTGTTGTCGAGTAATTTCACCTCAAAGTTGAGGATTCATGTGTTATGTAAATATAGGCTGTGAAAAAAGTTGTCATTCTTTGCGTGCGCCAAAACATTCCCCCGTGAAATCTTTCTCCTCGGAAAAATTTCACTAGGGAAATCTTTCCCCCGGAATATTTTCTCTAGGGAAATCTTTCCCCTCGGAAAAATTTCACTAGGGAAATCTTTCCCCCCGGAATATTTTCTCTACGGAAATCTTTCCCCCCGGAAAAATTTCCCTGACGTCGTAAATATATTTTGCTGGATGGTTGTAGGAATTTTAAACTTTACTGCTTTTACTCCTAATTTTTATGTTACATTTCCAATTATTTTAGTATATGTTAATTCATTCTTCCTTTCCAGTTTCCACCCTTTAATATCGTTAAATTGAATTTACCTAAATTAGGCATATAATTAAAATTTGTATTAAAGAAACAGAAGCTAGTTATATTTTAGTGTTTAAAGGTTTCGGCAGTTTAAAGGCTTTTTCTTTAAAAATTAATTTAAATCTTTTGAATTCGAATGCCAAGTTTTCAACATAATTCTCAATATAATTTTGAATCCTATATTGTTAAAGATTAGAAAGATCAAAATCCAAAGCTAAAACTAAGCTAACTAAAACTCGCCTTGATTAAATTTTGGAGCCATGAAAATTGGAACCATGCCATGCCTACTTTGGTCACTATATTTTCAACTATGAATTGGCGTACTAACCTGCTAATAGTGTTGTTTCAGTAGCCCATTTTAGTTTCAGTTTCAGTTTCAGTTTCAGTCGGCAACCTAAACTACTTTCAGTTTCAGTTTCAGTTTCAGTCCTAGAATTGGGATTGTTTCAGTTTCAGTTCCAGTTTCAGTTCAGTTTCGAATATAGTTTCAGTTTCAGTTTCAGTTTCAGTCGGACAGCTTAAATCTTTTCAGTTTCAGTTTCAGTTTCAGTCCACTTTCCCAAATACTTTCAGTTTCAGTTTCAGTTTCAGTGACTGAAACTGAAACATGTTGAGACTGAAACCTAGTTTCAGTTTCAGTTTCAGTGACTGAAACATCACTACCTTCTAACTAACCGTACTAGTTAATTGGCGTATAAACTAATATAACTTGTAACATGTAGTCTAATGCTTTCTCTTATTAATAGAACTATAATTTTAGTCTTGTAGAAGTTCCTTTCCCAGTTGTAAGAGAAATGCAAGTTTTCAGATTTTTTGCAGACTTAAGGAAGGGGGCTCCATTTTTGGGCTTTTTTCGACTTTGTCGATCTCGCTGGTTTTTACATACTTTATTGGCCAAACTGTATATTTGGATCTCTTCATCTTTATCCCCCCCCCAACAAAAGTTGGGCAACTTCAAAGGTTTATTGCAAGAGATCAACAGAACTTTAGAGCATGATTTATACATCGTTGGAATGCTCCGGATGTGCTCTGTTTAATGGTGTAAAGCAGGTTGTTGTAGCTTTCTGCTGTCAAAAGTTAAGCTTAAAAGACAGCCAAAATTACCGCTTTTTGCAATTTTTGGTAGTCTTTTAAGCTTAACATTTTATAGCAGCAAGCTACCGTAAACTGCTTTACACCATTAAATAGAGCACGTCTCGCGCATTTCAACGATTAAAATTCCTACAATTAATACCATCCAGCAAAATATATTTACGACGTCAGGGAAATTTTTCCGGGGGGAAAGATTTCCCTAGAGAAAATATTCCGGGGGAAATTTTCCCTGACACCGATAATCGCAGTATTGCTACGTTTGAGGCGTACCTAAATATTACGATTTCCGAACTACAACACTACTACAGACCCTCAAAAACGTGATTAACCCTAGAATTACTGGTTAATTCGAAGCTCTGCGTTGCAAGCAACCAATGAACGCAAGCTGTCACTGATTCAGCACCCAGAACTGGATACAGAACTAAGTTCACAAATTTTAACCACCACATACGAATAATCTAATTATAGCGCTATTATGTAGACTCGCTGATACTATACGTACATGTTAGCTGCCATAATAAAAAAAGCTATACCAAACTAAACTGCACCAACATTTCAAGCTAATCCTAGCTATTTTTTCAATCCCCCACTATGGCTGTTTCCCTACAAAATCTGTCTAGCTTAACCCAACCTAAAGCAGCACAGGTTTAATGCTAAGCTAAACAGCACGCATGACAGAACAATATACAGACAAATAAAAACAATTACCTAAAGCAAAGCTACATACGTACGTACAAAAGAATGCCAAAAAGGTAAAATAACGCAAAAATTGATCCAATAACGCAGGCCCCGAACTAAATGAATAGCATAAAACGGAATGTGTGTGTAGAATATGTGAAGGATTACACGTTTATGGCTCTAAACATCATTTTATGTAGGGAAAGTAAAGCCTAAAGTTCAATGCAAAGATAGGTCTGTTTCCGTTCAGTCGAAATCTTACCAAAGAAACACAACCACGAACATTGTACTACAAAAAAGTAGGTGAAAGGTTGAAATCGGATATAATCTCTAGTCTCAGTAGTAAACTAATTGCTTAATTAATAACTGAATTACTTAATTCTTTAGTTAACCAACACTCAATTTCAACCTTTCGAAATATTGCGGGAACAGTCATAGCAATGTTAATTGAATACAGTTGCAAACCAATTAATACACCCTTAGTATACGCATAAATTCACATAATCAAAATTAAAAATAATGTATATATATAAGTACACATTACACACAGACGTAATAGAAAGGCAATCAGTCAGAAACACGAATCAAAATTGCATTGCAAATAATTAGACATAAAACAGAAAACTGTGTCCGAAATTGCGGAATAAGAAAGTGGTCATGAAAATGAAAACAAGTGAGTGCAAAAACAATATGAAAAAATTAATCACATTTGCGTAGAGGAAGACCAGATTACGTAATAAAACAGTACAACTACAACAGGTGCCCAGTGCACAAACAAGTAATTTAAGTGTGTACAGATAACAAAGGGACCCACACATGCATCTACCTAAAGACAGTATTTAAGGAACAGTTACCTACCGTCGTAAAACATCGTCAAATTTTTTTCCAACAAATACAAAAACCGTGAAGTCCAGGAAGCTTTTCAAGAAAGGGTAGAGTAGAGTTAAAATTAACTCGATCCATTTCATGAAAGAGTTAAAGCGGGAAACTCAAGCTTTAGTGGAGTTAAAACGAGTTAAAACAGTTGATTTTAACTCTAACTCTACTCTACTCTATTCTTTCGTGAAAAGGCCCCTGGTTCTGCCTGAAACCCCGCCCCGCCCCCAACAAACGTATGATGTGTACCCGAAGTCATTTTCCAAACCAAATAACGACAAGTAGCAAAGCAAACGCGTACCAAATTTTAAGGTTTTCACTCAGAATTGCTGAAATTTTGCATTTTGCATATATTTCGAAAAATTTAAGTTTTTGCCATTATTCTGGTCTTAGAAAAAATGTTTACAGTTGCTTGTTAGCTAGGCATTAACGTTGTGACAGAGGTCGTTGCATAATTGGAATAGGAATTTAGAATTTTGACCAAACTGTTGTACAAAGTCAGACCTCCAGACCTCCACCACCCAATATTTCTGGGGAGACAAGCCTATCTTATACCCAAATACCAATATTCATATCTACGCAACAGAAGCTATACATACGTATACACAGTGACTTAAAAAAATTATGTTACACGCAAAATACAACTGGCTATATCATGAAAGTTCCATAACCGCAACAACAAAACTGACAAAAATGCTCAAAACCACGATTGATTATGAAAAAACAGAACAAGAATAATCTACGGAAAAGTAAGAACAAAGTACACAATAGCATAACACAACACGAAAGCAACACACAGTAATATGATGCGTACGTACGTTTCCGTTTACTTCAAAAAGCCTCATTCAACATCCAAAAACTGAATTATTAGAATTTTTGTAAATTAACGCAGTACTTATTAAAAGACGTTTTCTAATTTGGAAAAATTCGAGAAATTTTTCAATCCTGCAGATACAAGAGAAATCAATCTATTTGCTGTAACTCTTCTTTAATTTATCCCAACCTAATTTAATTTAGATTCAATTTAATAATCAGACTGCAATCCAAGAGTAATTAAATTACTCTCATCAAATTCCTTAAATTATTCTCAAGAATGCATAATACACACAAATTGACTAAAATAAAGTAACTGGCAATTAGACACTAGGGTCATGTTGAAGCTCTGCCCACAAAAAGACTAAAAGAAGCATAATATTATGACCAAAAAAACTAAAACAAGAAAGACATGCCAGTTAACAGACTCAGATTAATTAACCTTAACACATAGGTACACAGTTTTTCAACTACGTACAATATGACATGATCAAACTCTATGCTTGCAGCGTAGCTGCACAGCAGCAAGTACTCAGAAAACAATTTAAAATAAAAAACACCTATACATAATCAAACCCCAATTTTTACCCATCATTATGCGGACACAGCCCCCCTAGTATTTAAAGTAGGAGGGTTTATTTTTACCACCCCCCCATAGCAAATGCATTATATAGATAGAGGACAAACAATAAAACCATAAACTTTTAATCATAAAACAAGTCTCTAGTCTTTAGGGAGTCGTGATATCAAGGCCCGGGTAACCGCTGCTGCCTGTAGGGCAGCATAGGGCTGCCATTCCTTGCTTCGGGTTCCGTCCACATAGTCAGAAATGCCCCGCACTAGGGCCCAGGACCCAATTCGGTTACCGAAAATCGAATCCACGACCGCGTCAAACTCATTGTCATAGGCCCGGATGCCAAAGTTGGTGGCAAAGTCGGCGCGCAGCTGCGGATCACACACCACCATACGTCCACTGCCTGAAAATGATAGAGAAAAATGTGCAAAAAAGCTCACACAAAAATCAAAATCATATGTTTCAACTATTAACTACTACAATGTTTCAACTATTAACTATTACAGAGTTTTCTTTCTACAGACACTTTATAGTGTAATTTTGGACAAAATTAAAAATTGCTGCTACCAAACGGTCAAAACGACTATGGTGTTAGAAATCCAGAAAATTCGGCCTATACCTCAAATTCCTCAAATTTGGAATAAATCCAAATCCAACATACATAAATTAATTTAAATAAATAATTAATTAATTTAAATAAATAATTAAGTTAAATAATTAATTAAACAATTCCAATTACTACCGGACACTTACCCACAGGGCCCACATGGAGCCGAGGCTGGTCACGTGACTCAGGATGCTGCACTTCCACCACACCCCCATCCCCGATCCACATGTAGAGTTTGTCCGTTTGACCGGGAGGCCGTTCAAAGTTCAGGTCCAAGCCCCCGGACCCAGGGGTACTGCCTGAGCTAGTTGGCAACTCTTCCAGCGCCTGTTGAACGTCCTGATGCCAGGTCGGCTGCTTGGCTGATGAGAGATTATCGTCCCTGAAAAAACGCAGAAAAATAAAAACAGTAAAAAATTTATGCACTGGGGGGGTCAGTTTCATAGCACATGGCTGAAATTTTAGAATAATTTTAAAAATTCTCAAATCGCCGCTGGAAAAAATCATAATCAACCACAAAAGCAAAAAACAGCATCTCAAACAGTAAAAAGTATTGAATAATATAGCAAGGGAAAGTTTGAAAAACACATACTAGGAAAAAACAAAAATTTCCTTACAGTAAATCCTTGGTAACGGCCGGTATTTCGGGCGAGTCCTGAGACCAGGTTTTTACCGCATAACCTTCTACCTGGAAAAACACAAAAAAGAAATGCACGCGAAAACCGAAGAAACCCAGAAAACTCCAATAACACTTAAACATCCACCCTCCATGCATTTCATTTCATCACAATTTGTCTATTGTTTGTTTACACATTCTAGGTGGTTTTTCTATTCACCATCAATAAAATTTCGTAATAAAAATCAACAAAACGTTAAAACCAAAAATCACCAAACTCCCAAAATTTCTTTTTAAAAAAACCGGGGACACCCTACCGCATCCGTGAGCCTATTTCGCCTAACAGCATCACAGTAAGCATAGGCATAGGGTTTGCCCTCCGGTGAGAGGGCAGAGCCAGGAAGGCCTGTGGGGGAAGGGTAGGAAACTACCACATCGCCTAGGCGAACATGACGCGCTGAGTCGGTGTAGTGGGGCACACCGCCGCCAATGCCCACAATAAACACATGATTGATGGACTGGAAACCGCCTGCAAAAATCAAAAGAAATACATAGGATATGAAAAAATACAAACAAATTACTATCACACACACATAAGTAGAGGTGTGACTGTTAAGAGAAGACTTGGAATGAAGAACATACTCCGTGGATATAAACCAAGAAATTAATTTAGGTAGTTTGGATCATGCAATCTCCAAAATTATTGTGTCCACAGTTTTGGCCAAAACGTGTTCACAATATAGTTTCCAATCTAATTTGTCAAAGTAAAAAATTATCCTAACCCAAAGGCACCTAACCCCCCCCTCCCCCCCAACCCTCCGTCCCAAAAAACCTTAAATATAAACCACAAAAAAGTGTCAAGTTTTTTCTTCTCTCATACCCAAAAGTCTTGTAGTAACACTGCCGGCCGCAGTGCGAGCTTCACGATCATGGCCGACTGCGGAAAGCTTGATGGTGACCACACGATGCCCACAGATCTCCCCAAGGGTATAGATATGAGATTCTCCTGCAAAAAAGAGAGAAAATATCTATTGGAATTATAGCAAAAATAAATGTTTTTAATCTTTCCATGCTTAACAGAAAATAACGGGAGAGCTCAAGAAGCGGTGACATTTCATTTCATTTGGTATAACCAAGAGTACATAATATAAGAGTGTGACAGCTGACAAGCTTTCCGTAATCAGAGCAAAACTATGGTCTGTTCACTAACGGCCTACCCCCTCCCCAAACTGGACTCCAGTGAACAAAGTGAATTCGCCAAATGTTTGTGTTCTAAGGTTTGAAACAGACACAAATTACACTCTACGTACTGCTTATGTTTTTTGAGCTTAAGCACATAAACATAGAGCAGGTGGGCATACTCCCGTTTGGACCCAGTACCCATATAGGGGGCGAGTGAGAGGGGGTAAACCGATGGCGAACATGGCATAGTTTTGGCTCTGACTGCATAGAGTGAGCGGCTCGTCATACTCTTATACATTATTATGTAGGGACGCGATAGCGCCGCCGCATACATATGGGTATAAAGGCGTCTGCGCTGCCCCCTGGAGACCGTGTTGGCCTGGTGCCAGCTAATTAGAAGGTCAGGAATGGTAATGCAAAAGGTTACCATCGTAAGCAACTCGAGTAGTACTACAAGTACCACCATACTTTTGGTTCGAATTCGAAACTTCGATTTTTTGCACTAGGCGATAGTTACCGTGCGTTTTTTTTTTTTCTCGGTGAATAGCACTTATTGGAAATGCATTTTACGGCTAAGTGTTGGAACGATGTGGGCATTTTGGC
>JASAND010029871.1:0-68718 GCA_030248195.1 Trissonchulus latispiculum | reverse complement strand
AGCCTTACGATAAAACCGACAATTTCACTTTTAATACAATAAAGTTTCCTCATATTGAAGGTAATTTCTCAACGGAACGTGCTTATATAATTTTTAGAAATGAATTACAAAGACTATGGAAATCATCTGAAAATATAACCTTTTGGAATACTGCCGTTCATAGTTTGTCTAAAAAACTACGTTTAACAGGTTATTCTGTAACTAAATTAAATAATCAAATTAGAATTTTCAGTCAACACATTGACGATAAAAATCTATCTAACTTAATTCAAAAACTATCTACTAAAAAGTAAATTAATTGTATTTCAACTTTAAAAAATTATTTTAAAACATTTTTTACTTGTCTTTGTGTATTCCTAACACCACACATGGAATGTATATATATATCCGCCCAGTTTCCCTATGGCAGGTGCGCACCTGGTGAGACTGGGCGATGAGACGCATGGGGCTGTGAGCACTCATCTTTGGATATATACTATATATATACAATCCATGTACCACATACTTTAACACTTGTTACACATATATATATATATGTACGTATTTGTTGTTAAAGTATATGTATATATACACCAAGAATTTGTTTTTGTTTATCTTTACACAAATATGCTTTTGTCTTTTCATGTATGCATATTATATTCTTATTTCATATTTAGGTTTCTTATGTATATATTTCCTTAGTTTATACACATGGGCGATTCTTAGTGTATCTGGTTATATCGAAGGAAACTCAGACTCTAGTTTTCATTTTGAAACAATCGTGTTCCAAGGTGGCCTTATGGTTATCCTTGTTTTTTCTGTTTTCTTTTTTCAAAATTTGAAAATCGATTTTTTCGAAAAATACCACTTTTTGACCCAAAATTTCGATAATGCGAATACAGCAAAAGTGGGTAAAAATAACATTATCATAAAGTGTAATCTGAGCTGAATCCAACGATATAAAGTTTTCGTGGCTACGACTTAAATTGCCCCAGCAACGAATTTTTAAACAATTTCCTATTTCAGCTGATTTCTGACAAGTTGTGCTATATTGTGCATTGATATGCCGCAAATAGTGTAAACTAGCCAAAAACCGGCTAAAAAGCGAAATTGTATGAAAATTCTTTGCGGATGCAATATAAGTCGTAGCCACGAAAACTTTATATCGTTGGATTCAGCTCAGATTAAACTTAACGATAATGTTGTTTTTACCCACTTTTGCTGGATACGCATTGTCGAAATTTTGGGTCAAAAAGTGGTATTTTTCGAAAAAATCGATTTTCAAATTTTGAAAAACCACATATATCACATGAATGCCGACACGTAAGCGGTCCTGAAAATCCAATTAAAATTTTTTTGCATTGAGTGAGTCGTGAGTAATGGCCAGTCAAAGTTGGAAAAGCGGCAAAGATCAAAGGATTTTGAAAATCGAAAAAATTGAATAACTGTCGCAATTTTTGACGAAATGAGCTGATATTCGAGATTCAAAATGTCTAGGACAAGGGCTAATTTTCTGCTGAACGGCTAGTTGCTGGCTTCTACTTATCTTTCAAAATTTAAAAAATCGGCTTCTTTTGACGAATTTTAATTTTTAAAAATTTTTTCAACCAAAAGAAAGTTCATGCCATGACGGTTCAGAAAATATATACATTGCTGCAGCAAAAATGTACCGGTAATTTAGTATAAACAAAACAATTTCGCTCCCTACATTTTTTGGTCAGACTTTAGTTGTGTTTCTGAGCTTTAGAACGCAAACATAGCGTCCAAATTTCTTAGAAGTGATGGGTCTAATGTGTGTGTGTGGGGGGGGGGTCAACCGTTATCGTGCAGATGATGTCGCAAGCCTAATAACTAAGAGTGTGACAAGCTTCACACGCTTTGTTATCAGCTGGCAGGTAAGAAATAACAGGTACTCAGCTCAGTTGTGGGGTGGGGGGGGTCAGCTGTTATTGTACAGATGATGTTTGCCAGCTGATTGATAACTAAGAATGTGACTCTTGTCGCACTCTTCGGTATTATGTACTCTTGATTCTGCTTAATGAACAAAATGGGATTCGGTAAAAAAGAGACCCTGCTATTCACTGTGTTTAAGGACTAAAGGCGTTTTAAATTTTCTATACTTAAATTTATATTTTTAGGGAGTTTCAACTGATTAACATTCATCTGTTCCATGACGCATGCAACATACAAGCCTCAAAAAAGGTATTGTAAATTACCTTATGTCGGAATGGATTTTCCCGGATAATTGCGCTGACAACATTAGTTGGATTTTCTGTGGTCCTATTTAGTCCTGAGTTGGACTTCACTCAAGATGAGGAGTTTAAATAAGGGAGGATCCAAGGCCAAGCCAGCCCGAAAGGGGTTGAAAATCTGCTTCCTTGTTGCAGAATTTGTACTTTCGTCTGGCAAAATGTTTAACGACATTTTTCTTTTTGCCTCTTATCATCGAAGCTAACCGAAATCCCTTGAACCACCTTGTTTTGTCGGCTTTAGTTTTGAGGTAAATTAAATTGGGTTTACCGTGTACAACTGATGTAATCGTAGAGCTGATCTTATCAGGCGTTTTGGTCCGGATGTCATTCTTGCCAATGACCCAAATGCCATTTCCGAGGCCGACGGAGTATGTTTTATTAAAAAGGAGGAGACAGCGTCCGTCGTGATGTCGACCAGGCTCTGAGACTCCTTCCGGCAACTTGGTTGAGTTGTTTTTGACCAACCTTACGGGGCCAGTTTCCTGGATAACAGTTGCACCTTCGAGTGATGGTCATCACATTATGATGTCTAATGCAGCAAACAACAACAACAACAACAAAGTGTAGGTAGAGAGTTGTCATAGGGGCCGCTTTAGCGACCTCTATAATATGAGTGCTTACAGGTTAAATGATAGTGTAAAACAGTCCTGCGCAGATTGTGTGCAAAAAATTGTATGTGTCGAGTTGTGTGCGAGTTTCATGTGAATAGTTGTTGTGTGTAGTATGTGCACGAAGTTTCATTCCCGTACCACTTTCCAGTAAAAAGTTGCGAATCGCTTACGAAAGTGATGTTTTTCATTTTCATCGCTTTTGATGTCTCATAAGGGGGTTTTGTAGGCGTAATAACTACAGATAGAAAACTTTTTGCCTATGAAACCATATATGTTCTTGGAGTACTCAACAAAAATAAGATTATAGGCTAGTTTTCATGCTTCCCGGGGCCGTAAACATTTTTTGGCAGGACGCCAAATTCGGCAAAATCGCTAAAATGACCCAAAAGTATGCTTAACATTAGCCATAATAAGACAGACTTCGGTATATATGGTGCAAACTAATTATGTGGCGTAATAATAGACATATTGGGGTCAGGGTTCATGCGACCTGGAAAAACCTGGAAATACCTGGAAAAACCTGGAATTTGGGTAAACGCCTGGAAAAACCTGGAAAAACCTGGAATTTGCTGATTGATTGTAAAATTTCACCAAATTTCTTATATTTACCATTGAAATTTGAAAAAATTGCCCGAATTGTGATTTTGTTTAGCCCGTTTTGTCAGCTTTTCACTCATGGTCTCTCTGTATATACATAGTTTTTTACTTGGTGTGGACTATGGTATTGTGTGTTTTATAGCAATACGCCTTTCCTTAAACTTTTTTATTTTTAATTTTATTTTCATAACAAAGAAAACTCAAACTTTACCATAAAGGGCGAACATTAACAATAATTACGATTATATATGGAAAATTATACTGAAATTTTATCCAGAAGGTCCTGCTTTTGAAAAGTCTTCTACTTTTGTGGGACTCCTCACCCACCCAAAATTCCCGTTGGTTGCGCGATTTTTTTGCGTAAATTATACGCATTTACGCAGTCGAGCTTAAAAATGCAGGCGCGTAGCCGGGGAGGGAGTCCTTCCGAAATTGTGGACCCTCCCAGAAATTGTTTCTGTACCATATTATGGAAAACGCCCATGTTTAAAAAAATTTTCGCGCCCTCGTAGCGGAATATATAAGTGCATTGTACCGTCATAATACGTCTTTTGTAGCCCAAAATGAGTACCAAATACCCTATTTTGACCAGCGTTTACATAATTTGGGTGCATCAACCCAATGATAGGGCCTTATGTATTTTTAATCTCAAAGAATTCATTAAATAAAGTAAAAATTCTACGAAGGTCACAAAATAGAAAAATTTCTCAGTTTCTGGGGGGTTTCGCCCCCCGGACAATTTTTGCATTCCCCTGCGTGTCTAGTGCCCCTGCGTATCTATTTTTCGTCTGCTATTCATAGCTTAACATTAAAATTCAACGAGCACGGTGCGTAAAATGATGCTAAGACTCTTTTATCTGATTTAAAAAACCGCTAAAGACTCATTAACTCGACGTTAAAGTGCTTTAGTACGTTTATAACGCGGAGAAGCGATTTTTGTAAATTTACGCCTTCGAAATTAAAAATATGTATATAATAGGAGTGTAAATTGCCAAAAAGTAAAAATATTAAAAAATTTTACATTCGTTCGTCATTATGTAGTTTTCAGACTTTTGAAGGCGTTGGTTTTTTTACAATTTTTAACGCTAGATTTGTATTTTTAACACTTTAATACTACTTTTTTCGGATTTTAACAAATTACAGGTTTTGTAAAGATTTAACTTATATATATATTTTTAGCCTTCATATTTACAAAAGTTTGATTGAAAATATCAATAGTTTCCGCACGATGGGCACCGGAAAACCCGGTAAGTTCAAATTTTTCAGAATGTTGCGAAACTGTTGAAAATGTTTTGAAAGTTTTCGAATTATATTTGAAAAATTCTAAAAATTCTTTTAAGCGGTCTACGTTTTTATTTGTAGCTATAAAATACTGTCTAACGCTTTAATTAGTTAAAATTTGACTTTTTAGCGCTCCATACGCAGTTTAAAATCCTTGGGGTTATCAAAGAAACGAGAAAAACTGGAAAAGCCGAAAAAATTAGTTTTCCGCATTTTTCCGGAAAACCCACAACAGATTTACCATTACTCTAATTATGTCGGGACATGGGCCTTGTTGTCGTGCTTGGGTCCAGTGCATCGCTGGTTTTAAGAACCTGATACCCCAAAAATGCTCCAAATTTACGCTAATTTGATCAAAATTTAATAATACAAAACCTGGAAAATTGCCGCTGAAAACCTTGAAAAACCTGGAAATTGAAACTGAAAAGTCCGCATGAACCCTGTGGGGTTGTTCAGTCTTTAATTAGTTTTTGAATAAGTTGCACCATTTTTCGATACATACTAACCGGCCAAAGTTGGTGAATTTTGGGTCGAACTTTGAACTTAGTTTTTCGTTTATTTTTCAAGATAAACTTTTCAAATCTTGCATAAAGGTTTTTGGGGACGGAGACTCCATTCCCGCCATCACAAATCTGGTATCAAATGAAAGGCCTAGGTGAGTTGAACAACTTTTATCACAGAACTGCATATCCAAAGTGGCAGTAGAGTGGTGTGGTGTGGTAGGGATGGGGTCTTAGGCTATTTTAGGTCAAAAATAAAATTGTTCAAAAGTGGTCAAATTTGGTATCAAATGAAAGGCCTAAGTGAGCTGAGCAGCTGTTGTCACAGACCTGCATATCCAAATTGGCTGAGAGTTGCGGTGGGTGGGGGGCGGGACTAAGCCGAGTTTGTTTAATGTGAAAATTTCTACATATGTGTCTATTTCTACATATACGTACTCTGCTGGGTTTATTCTAGAAAATTTTTCTTGGGGTAGCTCTTTGGGGGGCCCTCGGAGGGCGAGTCATTCTTGGGTGGGACGAAAATTCTTCAAAATTCTTCTAAAATAAAACATGCTAAAAATTGCGCTATTTTTATGGTAATCGCCAAAAATAAGCGGTTTTAGTGCTTAAGTAGGCAGAAATCGACTAAAAATCTCCGGAAAAGCCGGAAGATGTTTGAAAATTGGGCCTTCTGAGCGATTTTTTCAGGGCCAAAGTTGGTACCACAAAAGGGCACCCACTTTTTTGGAGGGGGAACAATTTGGGGGGAAGGGTGTTTATGGGGGGTCCCACCCCCCTTCCCACTAGAATAAGCCTAGCTGTGGAGCATGTAAAATTATTGAAGACAAGAAAACAAAAATGCTCCTTCGTCGGATTCAAAATGCATATGAGTCCCCAGAAGGCAGGCTGTTCAAAAGCAGAAGACAAGATCCAGCCTGTAAAATATGAGTGGAGTGGCGTTGTAAATGAATGAAAACAAGCTGCAACGGCTAACCTTATAGGGCAGGCTCATATGGTTAGCTGTTGCAGTTTGTTTTCATTCCTTTACAATCCCACTCCACTCACGTATTTTATATGCTGGATCTTGTCTTCTGCTTTTGTACAACCTACCTTCTGGGGACTCATATGTATTTTACATGCGACGAAGGAACATTTTTGTTTTCTTGTATTTCTTTAGTCTCCTTCAATTTATTCGGAAAGAAGAAAGGTGGCATTGACTTATGCTCTCGACATGTAAGCTTGCTCATGTTATTGCAAACTTTTACGTAATTGTACGTGTTTGTATTGTATAATTGAAGAACAGTGTTGTTTAGGTTAAGGCTGTATTATATAGCTTTGTTTAATGCTTATTTTTCAGTCTTAGAAAGGAGCCGGGGAATGAAAATTTGCCGCGCTTTGTCTTTGGTGACTTCAATTTTCGCCTTGACACAAAAACAATTGTTAAGGTAATTTTTTGCATTGTATAACTGAATTTGTGCGCATCTTATACAAAATTTCGTCCTTCGTGCTTTTGCGTACCCTTGGGGAATTCGGTATTTTATACCGCCGAAATAGGCATGATATGCCTGGTCCTCTGACTTAACAACTGTTGACGGGCAACACCTGATGTCGGGAATGGAATGGAATATCTGATCTGAGAAAACATCCAAATGTCCGTGTTTTTTTAGTCGAAACTTTTTGCGAACTTTTAACGCAGTCCAAAATTTTTTGCGGAATTTCGCAAAAAATTTCGAAATTCTTATTTTTAGTCTTTTAAAGCTGACTAATGAATTTTAGTAATTTGGGTGTATTTACACACATTTTTTAACATTTAACGCATAGTATAAACAAAGTTATAACTATTTTTCGAAAGTCGAAGCATGTGTACGTGTGGTTTTACAAGTATATAAATTTAATAGTGAAGCGAGACGCGGGGGTCTGAAAGTGCTGAAAGGCGAAAAAGCAAAAAAATTTTTAAAGCAAAAGTAGACAGAAAGACTTCCGAAAGAAAAGTTGTAAAAATGAAAATAAAACAGCAATCATATTTCAGCACGACGCCAAGATCAGAAAACGTGAATCGAAATGGAAGCAGGGGTCTGGGGCGGCAGCCCCAAGCAAAAGATAAATGTTTCTGGAAAATTATTTTTCCGAGCGATTCTGGCAAAGATCGTGGGTTATTCTCTTGTGCAATTTCTTGTCTCAACTGGTTAAGTTAAGCACCTAAGTACACCCACGAGTCTGCACACCGAATACAACGTCACAGAACACTAGAGTCGTGCGTATGGTTAGCATGCGTATAGCATGTATATTCTTCAGACTACTTTAAGAAATTTTTCAACAGTAAAAGAACTTCATTGCATAGCTGTCACTAGGCATTCTAACTCGACTATGATTGAAAGGTTTAAACGTGTCGACGTATATAGAAATACGCGCCGAGGGCGCGAAAATTTTTTGAAAATTGCTTCAAAAAGTATCTGAAACACGTTTAATTTTCATCTGAGTCAACTGAAAATTTCTACTCAAGGCCAAAATTTTTTGCGGAACTTTACGCAGGGCTCCGAAAGAAGTTGCGGAATTTCGCAGATTTTTTCGCCAAAAACACAGATTGGGATCACTCAACATACAGTATAGCTCAAATCAAACTTAATTTTTTGCGAAGTTCGCGAAATTCGCAAACTTCGAAAAGCTAGCTACGTTTCGCTAAATTTAAAGAATTCGCGAAACATTTAGCGAACTTCGCGAGAACTTTTTTTTGAGGGATTTTCGCCATATCTACCACAAACATTTTTGATATATATCTAGTTTATATTCATGATTTGATGCCTTCGCGAAGTCCGCTAAAATTTTGCGATGTTTGCATAATTTTGGCGGAGATCTCGAAGATTTGGATGTAGTTCGTGTAATTCTCGAAGTTCATTATGAATTTAGCGAAGTTCGCATAATTTTATCGCAGATTATGTGAACTTCGCTAAACTTTAGCTAACTTCGCAAAGGCAGCAAATCTTGAATTTAAAATAGATTTCAACTATTGTATGCCAATGTTTGGTGAATATGGAAACCCCTCAAATTAGCTAGCTAGAGTTTTCGTTAAGTTCGCTTAGATTTTTCTTGAACTTCTTGGAAATCTGGCAAAATGTCGCTAGCTCCGCGAAGTTCGCGGATTTTGCGAACTTTGCAAAAAATTAACTTTCTATTTAGTTATCCCGTAAATAATCTAATGTTTGACACGTTTTGAGTTCAACGAACATAGATATTAATAATTGCAGGTGTCTAGAGCCGGAAGCTTGTTGACTGAATCCATTATCCTTAAAAACGGCTGGATTTGGCTAAAAATAAACATGAACATAAACGTTCCCTCCCAAGACGGAAGTTCGTTTTAAAATGGCCTATTATTTCCGGAGTAGTGACCGCTTTTGGACTGTGTTTTGTGTCATTTTGGCGTGTCATACATTTTATTACAGAAACTTACAGGAGATACCGAAGTGGAAGAGAATGGCAGAACGATTCTGTATAAACGACCCTCTGATAACGAAGTAAGTAATGAAGGATAGTTTTCTTCGAGAATTAACTAGATCGGGGGGAAGTGCGATATTTGGGTCTAGGGGTCAGTTTTTATAAATTAGAATTCTCGAGTTTCAAGTTCGAAGTTTTTTGTTTTGATCTCGGGTGTTTCATTCACCTAATTTTTTCGCTTCCCTAATGAGCACCTACTGCCTTCTCGCGTGCTCGAGAATTTTTTGAAACACGCATTAACCTCTAGTTTTGAAAATTTCTTCAACCTGAGAACTCGAGTAATGGCATCTTGAATTCTTGGAACTTGATAAGTTACTCGGTCGATTAACCTTTTCAGATTTGGCAGCCCTTATTTACATGCTCCGGAATTTATTGTCCCTTAGTGATGAAATTGGTGACTCTAATCTATGCCTAGTATGAATTAAATTTTCATATATAGTTTCTGCATTATTTTTAAGCTCTATATGCTGAGTATTTTTGTTTAATTTAGAGTGTTCTAGTCCTTGGAACGAAAAAGTTTGAACATGAACAGAGTTTAGTACACCAGTATAGCGTATGTTTATTCTTTTATTTTGCCACGCTTTTGTGTTTTTATTGTGATTCTTGTTTTGCATTGATTAATTTACTTGTGGGTTTTTTAATTTGAAAGCTTAACTTTTAAAGAGAAAAACGATCGTTAATTACACGAGACCTTAATAGGCATTAGGATGAAGGTGGGCCCTACGGCCGTCCTCAGGAGTTCTTTTTATTAATTCTGAGCTCTTGAAATGTTATAGTGACACATAGCCGAGTTGTGCACTGATTTTGAGGAGCCTGTGTGAATTGGTTTTGATTGTGAATTTCCCGTCTGTCATTGTATAGTTGCCAAAATGTTCTAGGAACTGTTACCTCACGACCGCGAAACTATGACATTTCCCACTCTGCATGAGTTTGATATTCATTTCCCTCCAACGTAGGTTTTAATTTTGCATAGGACTGGTGCAGTTCTTTCTTCGAGTAGCAAATTTATGATCTGTGATTCTGATTATTGTGAGGCATGTTTCTATACTACCATTGTCCCTAAAAAGGGCAAAAATATTTTGAGATTCATGTCTACTTAAATTGAAATATGATCAAATGCGGGACTAAGTAGGGTTGTCTTGAATATGAAAAGAAGAAAGTGACAGCTTTCCTCGCTCTCCTTGGATGATCTTGTCATATTTTCTACATTATTTTTGATGTTGTGTGCTTGAATGATCTAATATCTTTTCAATAATAGCCCGTCTCCAGTGGCGTACATAGAAAAGTATTTTCGAGGGGGATGGGCCTCTAATCATTTTGAGAGGTCTGGCGGCGAAGCCGTTCCGCCGAAGTTGAAAATTTTGGAAAATGTTGAAAAAGTTGCTATGATAAAGTTTAAAAGTTAAAGTAAGCTTAAATTAAGAAAGAAAAAGAATCGAGTAAATTTCGCGTCAAGGGTAATTTAATACCGAAAACCGGAATCGTTAATTGTTCCATTTTTGAAGAATTTTTTGGAAAGGGTAACAACTGATTGTAAAAAGAGTAAATACCAGATCTTTGTTTTTCGAAACGCCCTTCTGCCGAATGGATGAATGATAATAAAATTCATCTGTTGGTATGTCATATTTATCGTGAATGGAATGGGGTTCCATGGCAGTGTTAGAGTGATATTTCTGAACGACATTTTCTTGGCATTTCAGCTATCCCTATAGTGAAGACGTTGAATCTCCCAGTTCCTTCATGGCCACCAGGTGTCCGGCCTGGTGTGATCGAATTCTTCTAAGCGATCAGGCTTGGAGCGCAATTTCTCCCGAAGTCAGTGCTTTACTTTGTACTGTCTTGTTGTCGTCGATTTAAGTGTAGCGTCGTGTTTTAGCTGAACTAATGAAATTTTGCTTTCTGTTTTTATAAAATAGTTGTAATTTTGTATTTTTATACTCTTGGTGGACCTAAATTGTTTTAGTATACCAATGTGGAATATTCAAGTGTTGGAATAAAAACTTGCATGGGGGATCATAAGGTATTTTCTAGATTTGTTTTTAGTTTCGTAATCAACAGCTTTTGCTTGACAATTTTTACTTCATTACAGTAAGCCTGTTCAGAGCAGTTAACCTATCTTCTTCTAAATAAGCAAAAGATTGGTTTCTCGTATTTTTCGTAAGATTCTTTTCAAGTGACATTACAAGAAAATCTAAATTAAAATTATAAACAAAATCTGAAATTGTTGACAAACCAAAAATTTGAATCTAGGTTCAAGGCCGCACCCAGGGGGGGGGGTTCAAGGGGTCTAGACCCCCCCCCCCTTTTGGGATGACAAAATGGAAAATGTTTGCTATTTTTATGGCAAAAACAGCTGTTTTTAAAAACTTTTCGCGCCTTCGGCGCGATAATTCACTTTTTGCAAGAAATAAACGTCCAATGTACTGTTTTTTGGCAAAAATGCAAAAATTCTTCAACTTCTGGGGGGCTCCGCCCCCAGACCCCCCCTTGCGTTTTACCTTGGACCCCCCCCCTTTTCAAAATCCTGGGTGCGGGCCTGTCTAGGTTTGAATATTTCCGCCAAAAATTCAGCTATGCTCTTCCATTGACGTGGCTTGGTCGATCATACAGTAGAGTTCGAGTACAAAGGCACTCCTTCATAACAAACTGTGTGTCAGTATAATTAGCAGGTTTCGAAAGAGAGTAGCAGTTGAAGGTCATCTGTTTCTTTATCAGTTTAGAAAAACCTCTAAGGCGATACTAACTGATTTAGTTTAAATTTGGTATGGATGCATTTGAATACGTTTCTAATCGATCTGCAGCAAAATTTTAAAATTTTACAAATTTTAGATTTTTAAGTTTTCCAAGAGAGGACGAAAGGGAACCAAAAAATTTGCTAGAAATATACTAAATTTGTAAGCTTAACGTTTAAGCGTATATCTAGCTAACGAAAAGTCGGATCGAAAACCTGTTTTCAGATTCGTGTTCAGTTACCCAAAAAATTCCTTCACTCAAATTTTTATCAAAATCTGAGATAGAAATTTTTGGTTCCCCTTGTTCCCCCTTCGAAAACTTAAAAATTTTAAATTTTTAAGATTTTAAAATGTTGTTTCAGTTCGATCAGTATCCATACCAGATTTAAACTGAATCGGTTAAGTTTTGCGAAAGATACACCCAGGTGTGCGTCTCTCTCACTATCGCCAGCCTCCATAGTAAAGCGGTAAAAAACCCACTCCTAGTGTGGGCTACCGGTATGAGTTATGTAGGATTTTAATAGTATATCTTGAAGAGGGTACAAAACTACACTTGCGGGTACGTTATTGTAGCCCCCGCTGCTTCCTTGCAAATTTTTGGAACTTTGAAATTTTTGAAAATTTTGGTCCGTCCTAGTGTCCAAGTGCCAAAATTTGACAAATATGCCGAGGCATCCTGAACTACTGGATAGACCTAGACCAAAACAAATTATATGTTCAAGTCGGGTAAGTGTTGCGGTTCACGATGATATATGCCATGCTGCTCTGACCCCTCCGGTGCACGCACCCTGGGGGTGACCCAGAATTGGCGGGGGAAAACCCATCGGCGGAAACAGCCACTATTCAAAATTGAATATTTTTCTAACCATTAGCAGGAAACCTTAAACAAACGCATACGTTTGCTTAATAGAGCCTGTAAATTAAATTAGTATAAGTTTTACCTTGCTTCTTTCCACTGTGTGGTCCGGGTCGCCAAAAATCTGGAATGGTGCCATCTTATTCCAAATTTTTAATTTCTTCGAAAATGGCCAATTCTTCCCTCAAATGAGTCTCCTGTCCTTTGACTTTAAATACAATAAAAACTAGTTGTCTATGTGAGAGGATGGTTACAATGCCAAAATTGGGCCAATTTCAAATATTTCCAATATTGCCTATGTTCACGCTTTTAACATAACGTTTTCAATATTTTACCTGAAGTTTTTCAAAAATGTTGGTATTTTTCGATGTGGCCTTATAAAACAATCACTCTTTTGACTGGCACTGGTAAAATTATTCTGGCACGTTTCAAGCAAAAAATCTGTGCTCCCCGCCGATGGGTTTCCCCCCGCATTGGGTTTTTTCGCCGACACGAAAGATTTCGATTTCTCCATAACGGCAGGGCCTGTAGAAATGAATTACACCTCATTCGAAAGCTTAGGGCAAACTCTAATTAAATATAGTATCAAAGTCATGATAGCCCAAATCAGTCGAAAGTTCTGGTCCAAAAAAGAAAACGTGTGTTTTCTTAGCTATATTGTCTGTCGCATGTGTAAACTCCAAATTTTCTCAACAGTAAAGGATTTGAACCAATTTTCAAGGTTCCATGGTTATTTTGTTGAAGCAGCTACACGAAAATACACATTGAGAAAGTTTCTTTTCTTTCGCTTTCCGAGTCAGGATGGCCGAGTGGTCTAAGGCGCTGATCACAACTTCCGATCTAACGGTCGGTGGTTCGATCCCCGGAGGCTACAAAGATTTCTCGGCTCTAGCCAACCCAGCTATCTATCCTTAACTGGTCCCATCTACCGAGGGTACCACTGCGGTGGGAAGGTAACAGGAGTTTGTGTAGAAGGGCTGGCCCCCTTCCACGGATAGAGTCATCAGTTGCGGTGGCACTCCTGGATCTACGGCTGAAAATCCGAGGATGAGCACCGGCACCCCATGTCTTGTGGCAGGACGGAGATATCTCCTGGGGCAAACCTTTATATTTTTCCCTGCCAATAACCTGAGTATAGCATGCCTTCTGTCGTAGTATACTTTATTAGTGCAGTTCCCGTCTCACAAATCCTGTAGCTATGCATATTACGAATGGCTGTCCAAGTCTACTTCGTGAATAATTGTATGGATTCTGTATTTTAGCCTGTTTTCTTGTGCATTGATCTTCCTGATTCTGTGATCTCAGAAATGTCAGGAGATTACCTGATGAGGCCAAATGAGCCCAGGACATGTATAGGTATATATCTTCTATGTTAGATTGTAAGACAATAGCTAATTTTTATATAATTTTGTTTTTCAGCATTTTAATTGAATCTATGCTTAGGTTTTCTCATAGCTAAGGTGCCTTTAGCCTAGGGTATATTCTGATGCACTAGTCTGCGCAATTATTTTTATTGACTGTTATGTATTTCATGCTGTTCTGGTTTCTCTGTATTGTAGTGTTATTTTATGATAACTTGTACGTATATAATGTACCTTTTCTATTAATGACTTTATTGTGAAGGATATGTATACTCCTTGCTCCTCAGTTCAGTTCAGTGAAATTTTTGCAGTGAAAAATAGGCATTGTTTACGGTCTGCTAGATAGTAATCTGTTAAATTATACAAGTATATCTTTCCTTATGGATCGGTTGTGTGTTGTGTATTCATGTCATTGGTTTTATTTGCTGTAAACATGTATTTTGTATGTTTTATGTAAAAAATTTTGTCTATAAATATTAGGGTTGGGCATCGGAAAAAAAGTCCCGGAAAAAAACGGTTTTTTTTCGTTTTTTTCCTTTTTTTTCCGGAGGGTCGGAAAAAAACGGAAAAAAAGTCGGAAAAATTTAATCATTCTGGGAAGTTTTAGAAGCGTTCAAATGAAAAATTTTAGTGATTTTTCTCAAATTTTGCTCCTTTTTTCCAAATTATTGGCTTTGCTTAGAGTTTGCTCTTATTTTGAAGCCCGGACTTAATTTGAAGTTTTCTTCATTTTTCATAAACTGCTCAGTTTTATGAAGTATTATTGTCAGTTCAACGAGAAACTCCTTATTATTACGGCCGAGAACAGACAGACAGACAGATACTTAACATCTAAAAGCCAAAGTTGTGAAAGAAAAAATTTTGCACACGGAAAAATCATTTGAAAGTTGTCACTGCTCCCAGAAACTAAGGTAACTGGGAATTAACTTCGTTTGAAATATTTTTTCACAATTGCTTAGTTTGGATACGTTGAAAAGCTTATAAAAGTGTTCAAATGGCGTTTACATGACGAAATATTCGTTAAGACAGGCAACAAATGTTATAGAAACAATTTTTGAGACGCTCTGGCATTATTAGGACAGCGGAAAAAAAGTCGGAAAAAAACCGGAAAAAAACCGGAAAAAAAGTACTTTTTTTCCGCTCGACTTTTTTTCCGGAAAAAAACCAACCCTAATAAATATTGTGATTGCGCAGGTACCATTTTGAAGCTTGGTCCGTCCTTAGGTGACCGAATAGCTATGACTAGCGACCCTAACAAAAATGTATTTATGATGTCTCGATGTCAGCCGTCAACGTCACCTAACTATGTCAATACTCCGGTGAGAACTCGTGTACTTTAGAACAACTCCCTATGAGACTGATTGCTGGTTTTCAGTAATATATAAATGAAGAGTAGTTTTTGTTTTCACGTGAACAATTCTATGCGTAACTTCTCACGCAAGTACATAGTTGGTGGGGATTAGTTTATGCCTGTGTCGTGTTCCGCTTCAGATTTCTCAGGATCGAGCTAACGTCACTAAAATTCATCTAAACAGTAGTGTTAATTACGATGTCGTACCATCTTCTCGAGCTGTATTCTCCAGGCCCAAAGAAGACCAGCAGGTAACTGAATTGTAACAAGCATTGTACTGCATTTGTCGTTCGTTTACAGTAACGTACAAATTTTATCATCTTAACGACAAACATGAAGCGCTTTTTGGACTCTATGTACCAGCCAACTGATGGCAATCGGTAGGAAAAATTAGTAGGCGGAATCTTCCTTTTCTGGAAGCAGAATTATTTGCATGTTCTGCCATATTTTTTAAATTTGACTTAAAACATTTTATGATTTAAACAGGTGCGCACCCAGGATTTTGAAAAGGGGGTGGTCGAGCCAAAAACCTTTTTGCTTTCACCAAACGGAAACCTGAAAAAACCTCAAAAATTTAAAAAGCTGTGCAGGTGCAAGGAATTAAAAAAAACTGGAGATAGAAAGCCGCCGCAGGCGCGAAAATTTTTAGTAATCGAGATTTTTAAAGTTGAGACAATATAGCGCCCTGTGCACGAAATTTTTTAAACTAGAAAAACGCTAAGGCGACGAAAAGTTTAATAACTGAAATAGAATAGTGCCGCATACGCGAAATTTTTTTGTTTTAGTTTTATGCACTGAAAATACCTCAATTTTTCCTTCTCTTCGAAATACTACCGGTGGGGGGGGGGGTCGGAACCCCCAAACTCCCCCTCCCCGGGTGCGCCCATAGATTAATGCAAGGCAGTTCATTAGTCATTTTCTTCCAGGCGCACGTACGCTTTCGCCGATTTGAGCTGAACGACTTGCCGCCTTCTCCTGGCTTCAAACGGTCTGCTACGCCTTCACTGCTTTCTGTCGACACTAAAACTCAGTGTCAGTCGTCTTCTGGCATCTATTCCAGTCCTCCGTCGTCAAGTGTAAAGAGTCAAGACTATGAAAGAGGTGTAAAATCTGGAGTACCTCTCCTGGAGCTTTCTTTGCACCAGCCTGGGCGTTCACAGGTTTCAGCAGCCTTTCTGTTTGATGTGCTCAACCAAGTTTTGGAAAATGGTTTATTGCCCGTCTGACTTGTTCAAAAGCGTCTTTGTGCAATCTGTGATTGGTAGTCGTTCCTCTTCCATTGGTTTTGGTTATTTACTGATAACTCTTTCATCCTCTTGTTTCTTGTTTCAGGAAAGCTCAATAGTGTTTGTGCCTACAACTTCTGTTGCAACCACGTCAGGGCAGACATCGTCTGTATCTTCATCCAGAGACATGCTGGCAGTTCAAGCTCAGTTAGCGCAGACAGCTGGGCTGCGTTCCAGTCTGAACCCTGTCTATTCTTCTGTTCCCGCTTCTGCTCCTGTGATAATAATCCAGGATGCCGATCGTCTCCAATTACCGTCCTCAAAGAAACCTGCAACAAAATCAAGGCAGCGCCAGCGCTCAGCTAGTTCCTTGAAAAAGATGATAGACTCTGCTCTGCAGACCGATATGCAAATGACTCATGATAAAAATACTTTGCTTCGAACCAGAGCTCTGTCAGATATGGGCGGTGTTGTGCTTGGAGATGTCGTGATACGTGAAGATGTGTCAGTTGAAATGGCAACTTGGCAGCTTCGGCAAGAGATTCAAGGCGAGATCTACAGACTGCGAAAGCGGCAGCAAGAAAGTATTGATGACGGTTTTGCAAAAAATGAGGCCGAGGAAACGACAAATCTTATGTTTAGTGATGACAATGAGTTTTGTGTTCTTATGTGATAGGGGTTTTGTGCAATTGTGTTGGAAAAATAGAAGTTCGAGATTTAGTTTGTTGCTGAAAACTCCATAAATAGTGTCTTCATTCTTAATGGTTTATGCAAGTACTACCGAAAGTACATAGTATGGCAAGCGTCACCCTCTATGCAGTGAAGGCAAAAACGATGCTATGCGAGCTAACGGCTGATCCCTCCCCCGCAAATTGACCCGCTCTCATACCGCCGCTATTTGTACATAGTCCCAAACGGGGGTCGCTCACTCGCTTAGTATATTTTCTACATGTATTGTAAGCGTTAAACATTACACGCTTTTGCCCCCCAAAATTGTGCCCTTGTTAATTTCAACGTGTAATTAATATAAAGCAGTAAGCGACCCCCGTTTGAGCCCCATGCTCATATAGGGACAGTGTGAGAGGGGGTCAATTTGTGGAGAGTCAGTCTTTAGCTCGCATAGCGCAGCTTTTGTCTTCGTTGCATAGAGTGATACGTTTGTCATACTCTTTTCATTTTGTGCTCTTAGTATTACTTATATAACATACATACTTTGTAATGCCTGCAACTGCAATCCATGATTATAACAGTTGTTGCTAGTGTTCTGGGTCTATTTTAAGCGAAAAAGTGAAGGTGGGGAGAGCCCTCCTCCCCATTAGTGGGGGGAGGTCCAAAAGTAGTTGATAAGATGGGCTAAAGTGCTAAAATATAGTAAAAAATAGACTGTTTTCTATATGTACTGCAATAACTAAGCTAAAAAGTGCTCAAAAATTAAGTTTTAGTACGATTTTTGACGAAAAATGCTAATAATGTGGCAATTTCTAGGGTGAGTGGGGGGAAGCCCAAAAAGCGGGAGTGGGACCGAGTGGTGGGGGAGGTGCTCGAGCGGGGGGGCCCAAAAAGTGGGGGCGCCCACCCTCCGCCCTCCCCCTCACTAAAGTAAACCCAGCTGTTTACCTATATCAGTAATGGTATTGTATGGGAGATTGGAATGATTTAAATTTGTATCAAACTTGGACCTACTGACTTTATGTTTAGGATCAGGATTATTGTCGTCTAAAATTTTTTAGGGCTTAATGTCGAGTTCCAGTTATTGTTTTATGGTTATCATTGATTTTTGTACTTGTGGGGGTCGGGGGAAGGGGGTGGGGGTTTGCCGGAGTTTTTCCTAAAAATGTGTATTTTTAAATCCGGACAATTTTTGAGAACTTTAATAGTGTATCACCGGGCAAAGTATGGCAATGGCGGCTTTTTTGCAAAAACCTGTCCCCTCCTCCGTCCAACCCCGGGAAACTCTCCTCCCGAAAAAGTCCCAAAGTATACCCTTTATAATTAATATCTCTTTTTACGGCGATGTGGGTTTGGCACATGATTAGGATTAGGAAACAAAGAAACTATTCTAGAGGCTGCTCCAGATGGAATCCTTACGTATTGTGTTTAGTCATTACATAGTTTTAAACGTAGTAAAACGAAAACAGGAAAATTTTCCAACTACCAAGTGTGAGCTTCAAAGGCAAATGCAAAGCAACTTCTCACACATCTATAGGGTTGTAGTAGGTAGCGTGTTAATATTTATACGCTGCTTTTAACGGCCGACCGTATTCTTAAATGTGATTTCTTAGTAAAGTTTCACATTTGTTTCAGCTCAATTATCTCCATTTTGTTTGTTTTAGTTGAGCTGTGAATTTGACGTGTTTTGCCGTGAAAGGTGCTTTTCCTTTGGCTTTTCCATCGGTGATGCTGACTTCTCTGATTGCTGTGTGCAATGGTTGATCACTCTCTTGCAGTCCATAATTTACTTTCCCATTCGTTTTACCTTCTGTTGTGTTTCTTCTGTATATTCTATTTCCGGATAGTTGTGCAATACACATACAGTTGTGTATTGTATGTCTGCGGGTCGGGCGTCTATAGCTGCACTGTGCAAGCAAGTACTGCAAATTTCTATTGTTGACGGTAAACAATATTTCTAGAAAATTCTACGGAAATTTAGTTTGCTTTGATATGTGGAAAGGGTCTGTTTTGTCGAGTCTGTGTTGGGGTTGCATGTAATATTAAATTCATTCTCTATTCTTCCTTATTTTCATTTCTTATGGTGCGGTATTGTTTGGAATGCTGAGTGGAGTACCGCCCAGGGCGTTTAAGTTTCGTATTATCTTATGATGCAACGAGGAACCTGAAAAATTCATGTCTACCTTGTCCAGTTGTCTTGTCTACCCATTCCATTGTATCTACAAAGCTCCCATTTCAATTTGTTTTGTTGAAGTGATTGTTTGCAAACCTACAAATGTTGAATTTTATCCAATTTTTTCATTACTGTTTCAAGGGGGATTTATTATTTTTCTGAGAACAGCGATTGTAGACGGCGCAAATGAAGTTTAACATTGATATTCCATATCCTAATTTCAGCTGTGCAACCCCTCTTTAATACTGTTTTTGCCTTCTGACTTCTAAATTGCAGCTGCATGCTCCCAATTGCCGTCATTCAAATGATTTTTCAGCTTTTGTTTTGAGTAAATATTGACTATTGTCAGAATTGATGTCACCAGCAGAAAACGCCTCCTTAAGGGGGGGGGTCGCTTTGGGTCAAAATCGATAGTCACGGATTTCGCTCATTTTCACACACAATATAGGTACATATGTTCTCAAATACAAGACAAAACATTAGAATTCGAAACCAAACAGTGACAGAGATATTCAGCTATAAAGTTGGAAAACTTGAAAATCACTGCGATTTGCCCTCCAAAGTCATGTTGAGACAGAACGGTAGCGAAATTTTGGTCAACTAATATAGCAATTTAATTCTGTGGGTTGGCTAATATTTTAATGCTAAAACGACTCCGGAATATCCATCCAGTCGTTCACAGTACATTCATCAATTGTGAACTGAGCCTTTTTCAGCTAACCGAGCCCTCAAACTTTAACTTACTCTAACTTTCAGATACTACATTTCAGACACATAGTTCTATTAGAAAAGTTGTTCAGCTCACCAGTAGCTATCGAATGATACCCAATTTGTCTATATTTTGGAAATTTCAAAAATTGACTTTTGTGACCTAGAAGAGATCAAAGGAGCCGACACGACAGAAAAGTTCTACCTTTAAGCATTTGCCTTTACCTTAATGTCAGGCAGGCATTGAGAGTTTTATATGCCAATTTTGGTGACTTTCGAGTGGGTAACGAGTGAGGAATTATTAAAAAAACGTGAAAATTGTGCAAAATGACGATTTTTGGCAAAATTAGCCCATTTTGTGGCAAGTTTTTTGAGAGCACTACAAACGGTAGAAATTTGCAACTACTGTCATATGAATTCTGTGTATGCGTAGAGTGCAACTATCTATAGGCGATTTCTGTAGCTTTTGCCAATCGTGCAGGAGAGGCGAATATGTTTTGCTGGTCCTGTTTTTCGTGGTACAAAAAGCACCAATTTTTCGAAATTTTGATTTTGAAAAATCGCCAAAAATCCGACACTCAAAAGAATTGTTCCAGAAGGGTTATTTGCACTCTCTGATATGCCCTTAACATGTACAACAAGGTTGCAGCGCTGTATCTTGCATACATCGAAAAAGTTTTCTGCCACAAACGTTTTAACCTAACTTTTTCATTTTCCTATGTTTAATGTCGAGGTAACCTTTGAAGGCCTCTACAGAACGATTGAAGCAATATTACGCAAAACGCACTTGTCTTGTTTTGGGGACCCATTAGGACTACAAAATATGTGAAAATGGGCAAAATTGGTCGAAAAGTCGGCCAAAAAGCGACCCCCCCCCCTTAAGATCGTAATTGTGATTCCTTTGCTTACTTCAAATTGAAAAGTTTTGTACTCAGTCAGTACTCACTCATTTAGAATTAGGAAAGGACACCTTCTATTCAGCTTTGCATGCGCTCTTTCTTCTGAAAAATATGAAAGTTAATTTTGATTTTTTGGAAGAATTAGCGAACTATGGACGGAAGGAAACTTTTAACAGTTTTGGTTTTCTTAAGTTTTGGCGGATATACCCTTTCTCGCTTTCGAAACCGGTATAAAGCAGCTGCGGACCTTTCTTTGGTGTATATACTCAAGCATTTTTTAAAGAGAAGGGCAGAAATAATGTAATCGCCACCTCAATTCTCAACTTCGTCTCGCAAAACTAGCGAAATGTGGGCATTCTGCAAAGAATACCCTTGTGCCGAATAGATTGGTTTTAAGGCTTAGGCTTCGGCTTTAAATCGGCCAAGTTCTTCCTCGGTTTCTGGTCTGATTGCTCTGTCCTTTAATTGTGTGATGTATCCTGACAGATCTATTTTATCATTCATCCAGATTAACGAAAATTGTTGTTTTGTTTGTATATATAAACTTCCTTATCTTTTATTGTTGCATCTAACCCTTTTTGGATCACATAAAGGATGGAGTTCCTTAATGATACAGTACTTACAACAAAAAGATAGGAAACCGTCTGACATCTGCTGTCGCTGTAGTGGTTAGTTTTATTTTAATCACAGTTTCTGCTGTGCGGTAGACTTGACAAAGTCGGCCTCTTTTCGACGATTTTGTTAAACAGGTTCGTGTAGCTTTTACATAAGCTGTTGTGTTGTTTTCCTGTACCGCGGTAGCAGGTAAAAATCTGTCTTAGGTTAGAATAACATTCGAAGGCGTCTTAGTTTCGGGAATAACTCCTTTATATGATTCCAAATTGTAGCCTCGCTGGGATTGTTTATTTTTGTGGTTACTTATTATTATTTCAGTTGTACAAATTTTACTTTTCTTACGTACATTGCCATGTCCTTGTTCATTTTAGCTGGCTGTTGTGATGGTTAACATTTTTATGGACTGTGTATAGATGGTAGTTTTATTTTGTGAATTTTGGTTTCACTTTTTAGCATTTTTATGATGTTTATTGGCTCTGCTGGTGTTAGGCCTTTTAATTGCGTCATTTTGATTGGAATGGTGGGTCATATATGCGCGTTTAACTATGTCATATATTGGCAAAAATTGCTGCGAAACTTGGGTTTCAAAGGGCTTTACGTCATTATGTATGTATATGTTTCGTGTGCTTGCTCATTGTGATAATGTCGTTCTTATAGGAGATTTACTGTGAACCAGTTAGCACTTTTCGCCGTACGTATACGCATACATCATAAAATTTGTGCCCCCTGCTAATGCTTTTGTCAGTGAAGTTATGAAGTTTTGGCATCGGGGACTTGGCTTTGGGCGAGTAGCAAAGTAGAGAAGTCTGTAAAGCTTATTCTGTGTACGTACGACGTTGTAGTACACATATATATGTACTTTATCTTGATGTTTAGCTAATATATGACCATTTTTTCAAATACAAGAATACCAATGAGTACGTACGTACATACGTATAACTGGAAACAGTATGAAAACATTACTCACTAAGCACTTATGCTTGCAATATTCTTCGGACGTTAAAGCCGACATAGCGAAAGTGGTAACTGGTAACACTTGTCATCGTTGATCATATGTGTTAATGCTACCCTCACGCTTTTGGCTAATTCCCTGACTTTATTTTAAATTGAATTTAAGTAGCATTTGTGTAGCAAGATCTTAGTATTTTGGCATTCTTAAACGTGTTAAATGTTAATTGGATCTAGATCTAATAGGACGTGTACTCGCAGTTTGAACCAGTTTATAAGATTCAATTTGGTCTATTTGCAAGCCATTTGTATTCGCTTTCAAGCACACGTTGGTTAACAAAGGATAAGGGATAACAATGATTCCATCCTGACTCCCCTAGATGAGTTTTAGTTAAAATGTTAACCACTGTTACGTGCCATAACAATGAAAATGGTCTATCGCCAGAGTTTCAGTCTTAACGTGCCGAGCATACTGCAAGCTCTTTTTGCTGGTATAAGAGCTGTGACTCACTCTTCATGATACAAAATTTTGTTTTTATTTATGTAGTGATGTTGCATTTGCATGTTGCCATGAACAGTGATTTAGGCTATTTGTGCCATGCTAAGCTGTATCTGCTCCTGTTTAGTTTTAGTGTTCTGTGTTGTGGTTGTAGTGTCATGAAGTATGTAATTTATATACGTACTCTTAAACGAAAGTGTATCATGGCTTAGTTTTAGTGTATTTTTGTTGTATAAGGTTTATGACTGTTGTTGTCCGTTATTTTTACCTGCTTGTATCTGAGATGGTATCGAGATCGAGTCAGAAATCATCGGGTCAAGAGGTCGATCTGGTTCGTTCGTCTATGGCTTTTTTCTAATTTACCACAGGTTATCACAATTTTTAAGCTGTTGCAAACTGGAATTTTTAGAATAAATTAGTTTATGTACGCGCGTAATATTCTGATAGTAGTGGTTCGAGACCCATCAGCCACAAAGCTTTCTCAAATCCCCTTGTTGAGAAAGGTACTAAAACTATATCGGTTCGCCTTGAGTTCTAGCTAGCCCAGCAACCCCTCCTTAATTGAACCGTTAATGAGTACCACTTATGGATGAAGTTAACAGGAGACTATATAGGACCGCTTCCTTGAGGAGCGTAACACCTTTTGACAAGTCTCCAACGAGAGGATTTATTTTTCGTTTTTCAATGACCTATTGAGGTTTGCCGTTCTGTTTACTGAATGCTAATTCTTGTTTCGTTGTCTGATTCAGTATTGTTTACAGCATGAACGCAAAATCGCCATGAGCGACAGAAGTTCTGGCATGATCAAAATTCTTTTGTCGGATTTTTTAATTTTTGGAAAACCTAGTCATCAGGAATGAAAATGAATGTAACCTGGTCAAGACGAAATGACCCTGTTTTATCTGTATAGAGCCAGGTCGTCTCGTAGTTGCTCGATTGTGTCCAGTAAATAATAATAAACGTGTCCATAATAAACGATTGTGTCCAGTAAATAATATAATAATAATAAACAATAAACGAAAACAAAACTGTCATGTATTATAGCAATTTTATTGTACGTACTGTTTTACAATCCGAGTATTCCTGTCCATTATGATTGTAGATTTGCTTGGCCGTTGATGAATTTCATTTTAGGTTAAACTATCCATTCCTTTTACTCTGTACTTCGTATCATATTCTTATGCAGATTTTTATTTATTGTTGTAGTATTGGACGCAATATACATGTGTTTAGTTTAGTTAGTACGTAGTCGCTGAACAAGTCGTGTAGTCGTGTCGTGTAGAAATATGTTTTTCTGTTCTTACATCATGCGCAGAAACTCGCATTCTCAGATTAGTTTTTAGATTTGTTAAGGTATTTTCCCAAAAGGATAGTTCGTAGATAGATGGGATACATTTTTTCCATTCTTCATTCTTTTAGGGTCTGACACTGACAGAAGCAGTATATTTCAGAGAAAAATGTCTTATAATAGCAATAATTCAAAATTCTATTGAGAATTGTGAACAGCAAAGTCTACTCTTCTTATAATTGTGTAAAGACGAGAATACGGTTTCCCGTTTGGTGGGGGGGGCTGGTCGACGAAATGTACATTCTTCCTTTATTGGGGAGGGAGTAGCTGGTAGCCTCTACAGCCAATCTGATTGCAGATGCCCCTAACCAGACGAAAGGGTTATGTTTTGGCGACCCTATACCGTTAGAGGGAACATTTGCTTATTCTGGTCGGATAACTGTTATTACGCAATTATAAGAAGATTCGGTTTCTTTAGTCTACTCTTATAATAACATGATTATGGCCTCTTGATATTATAGTATCACTCGCTTAGAGGATTATATATTTCACTTGAAGTTTCTCCATGCATAATTTACTCAATTCAAACTTTAGACTCCGGTTTAATTCTGACAATGCGACTTATGATGGTTATGTTAGTTGAATTTTCTCTGATTTACGTGTGGAAATAAACGTTTTTACATTGGGTATTTTTGCTAGAATAGGTCATCTAACCCAAACGGAAGCTCAGACTTCATCATGGAGCAGTGTTTGGCCGGGCGGCTGCGCAGCCGGCCACCTGTCGATTTGCAAATCAACAATCAGAAAATTACTATTTAGAGTAGCCAAGACTTCATAATGATAAGGGTGTGTGTGTGACCGCCTAGTCTCTGTTATCCGACCAAAAACTATGTTCGCTAATGGCTGACACGACACCCCCCCATAAATTGGACAACGGACTTATCACTTAAAAAATTTGGCCGCTTCGCTTGCATGCTAAAGCTCGAGAAAACAATTACTCAGTTGGTTCAAAGCCTGTTGCGAGCTTTAGATCACATTAAATTTGTGTGACGTGATGGGTCGAATTTGTGAGAGTCAGCCCTTAGCTAGCTAGCGAACAGAGCATAATTTTTGCTTTGATAACAGAGACTAGGTTTAGTATCATACTCTTATCATTATGTACTCTTGGTTCTACTTCAAAAAGTTGAAATCGTAGCCAAACCGGAAGGACCTTTAGATAGAGCTGGGGCCGGTTCCACTAGAATCGGTTGGAACCGGCCGTTTCTATGCTTAAAGATCGGACTTGAATTAATTTTTTTTGCAAAAATATTTTACAATTTCCTAAAGCTGGATTTTGTAGTTGCCATTCATATTGTATTTTTACTCATTCATACCATTCAGGCTAGTGACTGAAGCTGCAACTGTTACCTAAATCTAGTTTGAGCTTCCACACGTTTCAACTGAAACTGTGCAATTTTTGACCTGTAATGAGGGTAACTAACTTAATATGAGATGTAATGTGACTTACGAATTACGATATGAAACTGAACTTACGAGTATGAACTAACTGAGTAACTGAGGTATGAAACTATAAATAGAATAAATTTAGAGCCTAAGTTGGAAATGTATGGAACAAATTCAGTTCCTTCTGAAAGTGAGACAAACTTCTCGCTTGCTCTTTTAATACTCTGAAGAAGCTCGCTGAAGCTGATGTTGATATTTCAGATATATAAATTTCAAAGTTTATTTGAATCAACATTAGTTATATTGTCCATTCTTCTTATAAGTTAAATTATAACATGCTTGAAAAATCACGAACCTGTATTGCTTTATTGTAATTTATATCGACGTCCCTTGTTCTGGAAGTTCGTAGTTTTCGTCTTCATGCTTTTTGTTTTTCAAATTTTGTGAAGTAAATCTACAAAATGTAAAATTCAACGAATTTTAAATAATTTTGTTTTCTAATTCCAAACAGCAAGAGTACATAATGATAAGAGTGTGACAAGCGTCACACTCTGCAATGAAGGCGAAAACTAATGCGATGCGCGCTAACGGCTTACCCCCCCCCCACAAATTGACCCCCTCTCACACCGCCCCTATATGGGTACATAGTTCCAAACGGGGGTCGCTCACTCGCTTAGTATATTTTGTACATGCATATGTTAAACATACACGCTTGCACCCTGTTCCCTAATTAGGCCTTGGTTAATTACAATGTGTAATTATGCAAAGCAGTGAGCGACCCCCGTTTGGACCACGTACCCATATAGGGGCGGTGTGAGAGAGGGTCAATTTGTGGGGGGCGGGTAAGCCGTTAGCGCGCATCGCATAGTTTTTGCCTTCATTGCATAGAATGTGATGCTTGTCATAGTGCTGGGACCGGTTCCGATTTTTGAAACCGGTTCCGGTTCCGGTTCTTGACTACCGGTTCCGGTTCCGGTTCTAGCTACCGGTTCCGGTTCCAATTGGTATTTTTGATAAAAAAGCTAAAATCACACGATTTTTTATTTTTTTGACAATTGCTATAAAAACTTACTAACCGTGGACTGCACCAATCAGGAATAGCTCAAGCTTAAAAATAGTTCGAGTATACCTGGAGTATAAACTGTTATACTCGAGTTAGTCCCCAGCACCACTCGAGAATAAGCTGACCTCGAGCATAAAATTGGAGAACTTTATTCTTGAGCTATTCCTCATCTTGACCAGGTTTAGCTCGAGAATAAGGAGATTTCTAGAAAATTTTGGTTGTTTAAATATTTTCACTTCCTGTTTTATAATAATATGCAAAAATCAGTTACTAAAAGTAAACTAGAAGGTTTAAAGTCTCAGAATCTAATTCATAAAATATTTTTGTTTTGGACACACCAACCTAGCTGCAGTAAATCGCCGATACCTACGGCTATGTTGTTATTTCATACATAATCGTTCTTATTGTTCTTGTGTTGCAGTCCATTTCGGCTGTTATTAAACTTCAAAAGATTGGTCAAACAATTAGGCTAACACTGAGTTATTCTCGAGTTTCGTCTTTAATAAATTTAACCTCGAGAATAGCTCAAGGTTAATTTATGAATGAATGCGTAAAATTTGATTGGTTCATTTTAAAAAGTTCGAGAATAACGATTTTACTGGAGCTAACCTCGAGGTTTGTAATTCTTGAGCTAAACTCGAGTGGTGCTGGAGAATAGCACCTCAAGAATAGTTGCGGACTAGGTCGAGAATAGTTAACTCGGAGTTAGCTCCGACTTAGGCTAACCTCGAGAATAGTTGGTGCAGTCCACCGTAAATCTAACTGCACAAAGCTATGAACGTGTTTTTAAACAGTGTGTTTGCTTACTTTTTACTATTTATATACAAATATTTACTGTGAAAAAGATGTGGTCTGTTTCATTTTTACCAATATGTTGGGGAAATTCTAGCTACCAGAGCTTACCAAAATACTAAGTATTCTCAATCTAGATAAACATTTAGCTACCGCCCTTCAGAAAGCGAACGTCGCACAAAACTTTCCTCGACCAATTTCAAACAGTCCAATAAAACTTGTTATCGATTCAACAGCTACAGTTACAACATTACAAAGCTTAAGCATTAAAAAAGCAGCTAATCTCATCTCGGGGTCGAAGATTTTTTGAGATCGAAAACTATAGCAGAAAACATTGGGGAAAATCGTTGAACGAGAATTAAAACTTTTCGAGCACTTATGCAGCACACAGGTACAACTACTTCATACCTTTAAAACCAAAATTGTAGGTATGTTACAATAAATAAAATCAAGCTGCTAAGTTTTTATTTTATAGGAATTTGTTTTAATTTTTGTAGCTGAAATAAACAAATTTGTAACAAAAGAGCGCTATTCCCTATCAAATCCTAAACCTATATATAAGCAAAAAGTACTAAAATATGACTATGAAATATGAAAATTTTTAATAGACCATCAAAGGCATTCTTTTTCGGTAGCGCTAGCCAATTGCTATTAATTAAGTAAGAACGGTACCTCCTCAGGGATACTGTTGCTCAGCTTAACCCTTAATCTGGAGTTGCGCCTACAGTATACTGGTTTGCTTCAGTTGAAGTTTGCACACAAAAATTGCAGAGGCAACAGCTAAAGCTGGAAGAGTTGCCGTAAAGCATCAAATCCTTAATGCTTACCTAAGAGTTAACACTGAATACACCTTAGTTTTTCTTTTTCTATAACCTTTTCAGAAAACTTAAAACATTTACTGAAAACTGTAATTAAAGACATCGTAAAATTGATATCAAATCTTCCGCCATTTACACAACAAAAAACAAAATTTCATATCTAAATAGAAGTACCAAATAAAGTTAATTCTAAATGCTAAATTCAAATTTATAAGAAAATTTTAAAATTTTACAAAATAAACCTTGATTGAAGTTTCAAACAGCCAAAATTAACACTAGAACCGGCCGGTTCCAAAAGCCACCGGTTCCGGTTCCGGTTCCGGTTCCAAAAATCCTACCGGTTCCGGTTCCGGTTCCGGTTCCGGTTCTACCGGTTCTTTTAGAACCGGTCCCAGCACTAGCTTGTCACACTCTTATCATTATGTACTCTTGCAAACAGTAATGAAGAAAGATGGACGCTTTCCTTCGCATGTGAACGATATAATGTCGAATGAAAACTTGAACAACCTTACACATTTGATGATTAACCTTATATTGTTAAGAATTAAAGATCGCAGAGATGTATTTAGAAATTAGCTATCTACATATTTTCTCAAAAATTGGGAAACAGAAAGTGGTTTAGTTAGGACGCAAACTGGAAGCAACAATATTAAGAGAGCGAAATAAGTTTTTACTCAGTAGGAAACTTTGAAAATTGCCACTACGTATTTTTCTAATTTTACCTGCTTCTGAAACAAAAGTCGATCGAAGTTCAAATAAAGAAAACGAAAAGTTTATAGAACTGACCTGAAGACCGAGCTATCTGCAGCAGTATTAGCGATGTTTTTTCTTGAATGAATGAATGGCAGGGTGAAACCGCCCCCCTCACACGCCTTCATTGATATAAAAAAAATGTTTATATCCTTCTGTATGGCGTTGAGGGGCCCACCTCTAGCATCCGTGCTTCCATTCTAATGTCCTTAGTTATAAACTCAACATAATAACATTCATCATATAAAATTAAATGTTTGTGCAATGAAGTTGCTGTATACATATTATTTCCTCGTAAAATATTTAACTTTAACATAATATGTTCCTCTTTCATTCCGATATGGCTATCAATCAACGTTTGCATATTTTAACTAAATTTAAATTTTTTGAAACCATTTAGTTCTTGAGAGGTGCTGTAGTCTAGTCTTTAAAGGAAATAGAAAATTTATCTAAAATAAAAAATTTTATTTTCAGTAAATCTCAATTCCCCCATTTCGATATTTTCCGGATTCTGTTGAACACAGAAGTCGCTGCCTTTATATTCAGAAACACAGACAGTATTATATAGCACCAGTGATTGTCGAAACATTTTGCACTGCACGACAAGAAGAAAGAAAATTTTTATGTACCATATGCATAGTAGCATCATATCTAAGCAAACAAGTAAGCCAAAAACTTGATTTCCGAAATTACTATAAACTTCAAAGCGATTGTTTATAATTGTTTTATTCCACTTGTTTTGCAGTATTGCTTTGCCATTTCGATTGTATAATCCCTGTAGGGGTACTGTACCAAATGTTAAATAATGCTAAACTTGTAACTACAAATTTGTACTTGGATGGAACTGGGAACTGGAAGCTAGAACCGGACCCGGAACCGGTACCCTAGAACCGGACCGGGACCGGTTTCGAAAATTGGAACCGGCCCCAGCTCTGCTTTTAGAATTCGAACCGGTGGAATTTGAAACCAGCCAGTTTCGCACCATTGATTTTGTCAAGAGTATATAATAACGAAGAATGTGACAAGCCACAAGCGTCTCACTTAGTTACTACGCTTGGGACTTGATCTGTACTTTAACGGCTGACCCCCCACACAAATAGGACTCAGTGACCCCCTTCCCACAAATGAGTACCTAGTACACATTTTACGATCACTCGCTATTGTGTATGTATTGAATTGAAACTCTGAAGTGGCCAGCTGTCTGATAGAACGCTTTTGGTTTCACCACAAACATACAAGTGAGTGATAGTACACGAATGTTTACTGAGTAGTTAGTTTGGGGGTTCACTTGCGTCCAATTTGTATGGGGGTGAGTTAGCCGCTATCGTCCAGATCGTATCACACTGCCTAGTAACTAATAGTTATCAAGTTATCAAGTTTGTTATCAAGCTCTTCCTAATATATCAAGTCTGCACCCTGCAATACATTGCGTATTTACCCACTATATATTTACAGAAATCATGTCAGTGCTAAATGTAGATGGGAAACGCTGTCATTTTTCAAAATATTTGCATCAGTTTGCTGATAATAATTATGATAATAATAATGATAATACTTTTCATAAATTTTCATTATAATGTTGGAGTTGGAAAGTGCTTTATACAATGCATCGTCTAAAAGCATTTTATCCGTACGTATGTATATATGTATGTATTCTATGATTTTACGAAACTTTTCTTTCCTTCGAAAGTTTCGAAAAATCACTCCGCAGAAGCTTTGAATTAAATTGTCCCCTTCCTGGAAGCGAATTAGCATTCCCCACTTCCCCACCATTCTCTAAAAAGTGCTAATTACACCAAGACAAATACATACGGGTCTTTTCCAGATTACCCCCCCACCACTCAAAGTTCTAAAAACTCGACCAAATGAGCTGAAATTTGGTATGGGTATGTTTTCGACCACGCTGAGTTCAAATATCGCAAAATTTTTCGATTTCGCGAAATTCGATTTTTTTCGATTTCTAAGGGGGGACCAAGGGAAACCGAAAAATTTTTTGTCGCCAATTTTGCTGAACAGTTGTATATAGGGGTTTTCTGGGCCGCAGAACACGAATCTGAAGACCGTTTTTCGATACCGCTTTTCGTTCGCTCAGCATAAGCTTACAACTTAAGCTTACAACTTTAGCTTATATCAAGCTAACCAAAAGCTGAATCGAAAAACGCACTTTAGATTCGTGTTCTACGACCCCGAAAACCCCTATATACATCTTTTCAGCAAAATCGAAGACAAAAAATTTTTCGGTTTCCCTTGGTCCCCCCTTAGAAATCGAAAAAAACCGAATTTCGCGAAATCGAAAAATTTTGCGATATTTGAACTCAGCGTGGTCGAAAACATACCCATACCAAATTTCAGCTCATTTGGTCGAGTTTTAAGAACTTTGAGTGGTGGGGGGGTAATCTGGAAAAGACCCATACATACTTCATATTACCAGATTAATCTTTTTAAAGATTTAAACTTCGTCAACATTTCTCTAGAGGTTTTTTTTTCGTACGCCCCACTCCAGTTGGATGTGCACCTGTTAGGAGTAGTGTCAGCCACGATAATTTTAAATTTTGACTGTTGGGAAGGGTGATTGGCTGACACCGAATAATTGTCTTCACAATTACCCGAGGCGTTTACCAAGGCTGGAGATTTGTCCATCACCGTCTATGTGATGAACGCACCTCGGCAGCTCCACCCGAAGGCGGCCGCCCCTTAACTCTCGGACAATTAATTGACATAGGCGGGAAGGGGGGATTGCGAAAGTCCGGTGCCAGCTGGCCCGTTTGAAAAACAAAACATTGAAATTTTGTCGACGGATCCTTAGGATCCAAAGTCTCATGTTTGCGGCCGATTGATGCAGATGGTACATTCTCCCAATCTGATCAGCCTTGTGTGTGCGTACAGCTTTACATGACTAGTTTAATATTTAAACAAATTTTAGTAAGACAGAGACCCGGGGGGACCTTTTTCACCCCCCAAGCCTTGTCTTTAATAAAAATAAATCAAACTAACATACTTTGAGCTTTTTTCTTACCACTCGCCTGGTAACCCCTGGCGAGCGAGGGGGGCTCCTGGATGGGTGTTGTTGCTGTTGTGGCAGTTGTAGTTGCTGGTGTTGGTGCTGCTGTTGTCGTTGTTGCTGCTGTTGTTGTTGGTGTTGTTGTTGTTGTTGTTGTTGTTGTTGTTCTTGTTCTTGTTGTTGTTGTTGTTGTGGCTACTGTTGTTCGGTTGCTGGAGCCTTCAGGGGATGGCTGCAAATTTCGAAAAAATAATTCGAAATTTTTATAGAGCTGCAAAAAATTTGCAGCCATCCCCCTCCAGCGCTGGATCAAATCTCGCTTTAGCTTTTACTGAACTCACATATACATTCCTAGAGGTTTTCAATTGGTTTTCGTGTAGTTTTCCACTAAAAGTTAAGTTTCTGAAGCACACCTTAACGGAATTTTTTTGAAAGTTTTGAGCTACAGATGTCCATTCGATAAAAAATTCTTCGCCTTCGGAGCACCGATGCTTTCCTTCGTTCTGCCAAGAAATGATCAAAATGACCCAGCTTTTAATTTCGTTGTACTTGTAGCCGTTTCAATTGCATAAAAGTATTTAAAGAAATAAGCTATAGTCTAGCAAACTTAAACTGGACCAAAAGAGTGAATTTTGTGGAGAGTTTATTATTCAAGTTAAGTATGACAATGTATATATTTTCTGAAAGCTCAGAAATCAGAGATTTCAAAAATTTTAAAAATTCTAAAATTTTAGAATTTCAAATTTCAGAAATTTTAGAAACTGTAGGAAAAGAAAAAATAAACCAAAAGTAGTCGAGTTTGATATCAAATGAAAGGTCTCGTTCAGGAGAACGCGAATATGTATCAATTATGCGGATTTGGGGCGGCACGTGGTTCCAGCGGGCCCATATCCCGAAAAATAAAAGTTGCTCCAATCGCTACAAACTTGGGCTCATTTGAAAGCTCTCATCACGCTGAGTAAATGTTATAATTGGGTCATCGCTCAAAAATGCTGTCTGTGAAAGTTATCCCTCTTTAAACCCCAAAAATGGGCTGTTTGGATACTTTTGGAGGGTTTAATCCAGGCTAGCGAAAGCTGTGAGCTGAATCAAGTCAAGCCAGTGCGCTACATTTTGCGTCTCATCATTATGCGCAACTACGTAAAAATGGCAGCTTTGGATCTTCATGCATGTGTGAGATAAGCTAATTTAAACAAACTTCAAAGGAACCGACACGGCGGCGTATGAATGCAGGTCGTTGCGTTGTAAATAGCTCAATCTTTTCTTTGTCGAGCTGATTTGGAATGGATAGTGGCAGTGGGTGAGAAATTATTAAAAGAATTCAGTTTTTGAAATCAGCGACCTCGATTTACCCTGGGGCAACTTCTCAACCAAATCGGAGACAAAAACTTTTTCGAGCTATAGATAAGGTGGGACAAAGGCGAAAAAAATTCCCCCCCATCTAAATAAGTGCCAAATATTTTTCTGCCAGAGACTGTTTAACCTAACATTTTCGTTTTATTATGTTTAACATATGTCAAAGTCACCTTTCAAGGGCTCTACAGAACGAGAGGAGCAATATTAAACAGAACGCTTTTGTTTATTTTAAAGTATCCATGTGAAGTACAAAATTTTGTAAACATGAGCACAATCGAAGATTCGGCAAAAAGCGACCCCCGCTAAACACTCACCTTTTATATCAATGTTTGCCCGAAAAATCGCTCAGAAGTTCAAGTTTTCAAACATTTTCCGGCTTCGCCGGAGATTTTACTTGAGTTTTGCATATCCACTAAAATCGAACCTTATCAACTGACTTTTTTGACCAATAACTTTGAAATTTGGTGTGGGTGCATGCTGGAGGCTGATGAATTCAAAAATTCAAAAATTTTTAAATTTTTAAAAAATTTTAAAAATATCTAAAATTTTAGTTTGGTAAGGGGGGACCAGGGGAACCAAAAAGTTTTTGAAAAAAATTTTGCTGAAAACTTGCATACAGGGGTTTCTGGGGCGCTGAGCACGAATCTGAAGTCCGTTTTTCGTTTCAGCTTTTCGTTAGCTCACAACTTTAGCTTATGGCTTAGTTATGATTTGACTTATTTCGCAAAAAGAAAAAAACACGCTTTGTCTTTTCGCGAAAAGACAGGACTGGTAGCAGATATGAGTTTAAACTAATTTCGCAATGAGGCCGGGTACTTCGCAAAAAATCGGGTATGCGTACGTACGTACTCGTATTTTGAGGTTAAAATGTGTGAAGTCGGAGTGGAACTATCGTAGTGAATAGAATTCACTGAAAAAAGAAAGCGCGTGGGAAGCGTTCCACGACGAGCTTTATGTACACTTGCTAAACTAGCTACACTAGCTAAATATGGTGTTAATTTTCGAATTTATCGACTAGCTAAACCAAAATGTCACGAGGCATTTTGAAGCCAAGAGTTCAGATTGGAGGTGCAAATCTTCCACACAGGCGGGTGCCGCGAAAAAATATTCCAGAGGGTAAGCATAGTTCTTAAATTGTGACATCGGATTACAACAATTGTTTATAATCTTCTTGCCATTTTCGAAAAAGTGAAATTCATCGTTTAGAAGAACAACTAAATTGAGATACAGACTTCAAATTTTCCTTGTATAAAAGTATTCAGTTAGAAAACGGATTCAATTTAGCGGAACGCATTCGTTTTGTATGCATTTATTGATATAACAACTGATTATGTTTTCTTTCAATTTGACGGGTAGACTGCCCGAAAGATAGAGCCTATGTACTTACTGGTGAGGAATGTTTTCAGCTTAGTTTTAATCAAAACAGCGTGCTTAGTGCAATCTAGTTAACGACATAAGTATACAGTTTCAGCCTTATCTGTCAGCGTTTGCCCGCTATTACTAATTTTGAACACGACCAAAAATTACACTTCCATCATTTTAAGTGGTTTAAAACTTGTCGGTCGCCAGATTCTTATATATTTAGTTTCCGGTGTGGGTGTCGTATGCCAAACTTGTATATAAATTTTTGTTTCGGCGCCCAAAATTTTACAAATGACCTCAATTCTTCAAGTTTAAACTAGTATTGCTCTCCAATCATACATATGTCACAGCAAAGCTAATACCGTGCTGTATTGTCCTAAATGCCCGTCTCATTGTTCAAAAAACGCATCTGGCTTTGTTGAATTAAGCGACTGGAAGAGTCTTAAGTATTTATGTTGGGTCTGCGTTGCCAAAATCTGGACAGACGAGGTGTCTGCAGTCGTGATGGACTATAGGAGCCAGCTAAGAAAGGTAGCCATGACTTGAACCTGTGTACCTGGAACATAATAAACTAAACTGAAAGATCAAAACTTAAGCATGTATATTTAGTTGCGAATAGATCTGTTCTTACAGACACAACTTATATCATACGCTTGAAAACAGGAAGTAGTCAGGGCGCAGGAACGGATGCTAATATTTATATCCAATTAGTTAATCGGGACGGACGATCCACTGGGACTATCCGATGCAAGGATGTGAGTGGAGATCACTTTGAAAGAGGACAAGTGGATATATTTCGAATCAACTCGCCTTGCATTGGAGATATACACAAGTTGAAAATATGGCATGATAACACTGGTTCGTAAGGTTTTTATTTTAGTATACAATACATGTGCAATTTTCAAGAACTTTGAACTAGAGTTGGGACCGGTTCCATTAGAACCGGTTGGAACCGGAACCGGAACCGGAACCGAACCGGAAGGGATTTTAGAACCGGAACCGGAACCGGAACCGGTAGGATTTAGAACCGGCCGGTTCCACTCTTAAAAATGGACTTGAACTAATTTTTGCAGGAGTTTAAATTTTGCAAAAGCTGGAATTTTTGGTTGCCATTCAGTGTTGCCATTCATTCATATTATCTTTTTCAAACTAAAGTCTGACCAAAAATTCTTGGAACCGAAATGTGAGCGGCTGTCCTGAGTTATCATTTGAAGGTAGCCTATACAATGTATATATTTTTCGAATCCTCAGGAACCCGAGATTTCGAAAATCCGAAAAATTCCGAAATTCCGGATTTCATTCACGGAAAATTTAAAATTTTTAGTTTTTCGCCAAATTTTTATCGCAATCAAAATTTGGTTCTCACAGTCGAATAGAGCTGGTCCCGCTACACATTTTTGCTCTTAGAAGCTTTTCACGAAAATGCACCCAATTCCCGGAATACCGGGTTTTCTAAATTACCGGATTTTAAAAATTTCCTCCAATACCCTCAAGATGGGTATCATTCGAAAGCTCTTATCGAGTTGAACAACTTTTGTAATAGAACGAACTCGTGAAAATGCAGTCAATTCCCGGAATTCGCGAAAACCGGATTTTCCGGATTTTAAAAATTTTCCCCAATACCCACAATATGGGTATCATTCGAGAGCTCTTGATGAGCTGAACAAATCTTGTAATAGAACCAATGTCTGAAAATGCACCTAATTCCCGGAATTCACAAATTCGGATTTCACTCTAGCTTGGAAATTTTTCGTGAATTCCGAGAACTGGGCTCATTTCTGCAAGTTGGTTCTATTACAAGATTTGTTCAGCTCATCAAGAGCTCTCGAATGATACCCATATTGTGGGTATTGGAGAAAATTTTTAAAATCCGGAAAATCCTGTTTTCTCGAATTCCGGGAATTGTGTGCATTTTCACGAGTTCGTTCTATTACAAAAGTTGTTCAGCCCGATAAGAGCTTTCGAATGATACCCATCTTGTGGGTATTGGAGGAAATTTTTAAAATCCGGTAATTTAGAAAACGCGGAATTCCGGAAATTGGGTGTATTTTCGTGAAAAGCTTCTAAGAGCAAAATTGTGTAGCAGGACCGTCTCTAGTCGACTGTGAGAACCAAATTTTGATTGCGATAAAAATTGGGCGAAAAACCAAAAATTTTAAATTTTCCGTGAATGAATTCCGGAATTTCGGATTTTTTCGAATTTTCGAAATCTCGGGTTCCTGAGGATTCGAAAAATATATACATTGTATAGGCTACCTTCAAATGATAACTCAGGACAGCCACTCACATTTCGGTTCCAAGAATTTTTGGTCAGACTTTAGTGACTGAAATTGAAACTAAAGATCTAGTTTGAACTGAAACTAAACAAATTTAAACCTGAGGCGAAATATGTAGGATGAGACTGATAATAATAAGAATTTCAATCTAAACGTGAAATGAAGGTATGTACATTTATTGGCACTGAAACTGAAGCTGAAAGTTCATAGAACAAATTTAGAGCCTAAACTGGAAACGACATAGATTCAGCTTCCACTGAAGGTGACAAAAACTCCCCGCTTCCCATTTTCAGGTGATCGAGGCATGTTTCAGCTTTCGCTGAAGCCGAGGCATAGAATTAGGAGAAATTTCAAATATTTCTTTGACTCAACATTAGTGACATTATTCCGTGTGAGTTAAGACAAAAATTAAATGTTAAACAGACTTGAAAAATTAGGAACATGTATTGTAAGGGAAAATTTCTACCTCCTTTATTCCGGAACGAATTTCGTAATTTTTGTTTTCATGCTTCTGATTTTTCAAATTTTGTTAAGTAATTTTGTGTGGCTCACAAAATGCAGTTGTGAAAATGTCTCTAATTAATTTTAACGAATTTTTGAAATTTTCTGTTCTAAAATTCCAATTGTAATTGATGAAAGACGGGCACTTTCGTTCAGACGTGACCGATACGGACGCCGAATCAAAACTTTAACCAGCTTACATATCTGAATATTAACCTCAAAGAAAAGATGAGAGCCCGATGGGATGTAGTGGGAAATTGAGTATATCTTCCAGGGCTGCCGCGGTTCCTTTTTTTCCTTTTTTTCCTTTTTTTCGAGGTCGTCCTTTTTTTTCCTTTTTTCTGCAAAAATTCCTTTTATTTCCTTTTTTTTCAAAAATTTTCTGACAATTGACAAAAATGTGCCTAAAATTTAGTCTTACGGTATTAATTTCCAAAAATTTTCCGGCTTCGCCGGAATATTGTTTAACTTAATTTTTCAGTTTTATTATAGAATAGCTAAAGCTACATACATTTTTACTTAATATGGCTTACGAATTTAGATTTATAGAAATTGTTGGACTTATTTTTTGTTTGCTAGACAAGAGTTAAAATTTAATTTGTATATACTCGATAAAACGTTTATATTATGTAGGGGCGCGATAGCGCCCCTACATAATGGGTATAAAGGCGTCTGCGCGGCCCCCTGGAGACAGTGTTGGCCTGGTGCCAGCTAATTAGAGGCCCGGGAGGGGTAAAAATGTTACCATCGTAAAGTACTCGAGCAGTACTACAAGTACCACCATACTTTTGGTTAAAATTCCGAACTTCGAAATTTTGCACTAGGCGGGAGTTACCGTGCGTTTGTTTTTTTTTCTCGGTTAATAACGCTTTTCGGAAGTGCTTATGTCAGCGCAGTGTTGGAACGATATGGGCATTTTGGTCCTATACTACTATTATATGTTGGTAGGCAGGGTCCTCCCATGCAACCTTTTTTTGGTCATTTTGGCACACTGCCAATTTTGGCTCTGTGGCAAGGGCCCAAATTCGGACTTTCGCTATTTTGGCACTTCGGTTGTGATCGACTTTTTTTCACAGGTTAGCAGCTAGATCGGTTTGGTTTGTTTTATTTGAATATTTCGGACTATGCGCGGAATGTGACGAGGGGGATTTTTTAATTTCGCTCTGGAGCTTTCAGAAGATGGGCCCAAACTTTGCATTTTTTCACCTGTTTTGACGAAAAGTTTCTAAGTCCCACTTTTACTAGAAATGGCCTAAAAGTCACTAAAAATGGCGTTTTTCGGCCTTGGGGTGGTACCCATATATAGTAAATCGGGGTCGCTGAAAACGATGAGCATACTGCCGATACCGCCCGAAGTGACCACTGGTCAGCATGGCTCCCGTGGTTCCTCGCCCAGGGTCAAAGTAGGGAAAACTCACCATAAACAGCATTTTTCGGGGTTTTAGTTGGGGGCACATATAGTAAATCGACTACGCTCGTTTCAATGGGCATATTGCCGATAAAGATGGGAGTGACCAGTGGTCACTACGGCCTACGGGGCCCACTGACCACTGGTCAAACCCCTTAAAACAGCGTTTTTCAGCTTTTTGGTTGGGGGCATATATAGTAAATCGACTACGCTCGTTTCAATGGGCATATTGTCGAAACCGATGGGAGTGACCAGTGGTCACTACGGTCTATGGGACCTATTGACCAGTGGTCAAACCCCTTCAAACAGCGCTTTTCGGCGTTTTGGTTGGGGACATTTATACTAAATCGACTCCGCTCGTTTCAATGGGCATATTGCCGAAATCGAGGGAAGTGACCAGTGGTCACTACGGTCTATGGGGCCTATTGACCAGTGGTCGAACCCCTTGAAACAGCGTTTTTCGGCGTTTTGGTTGGGGGCATTTATAGTAAATCGACTACGCTCGTTGCAATGGGCATATTGCCGAAATCGAGGAAGTGACCAGTGGTCACTGTGGCCTATGGGCCTCAGTGACCACTGGTTAAACCCCCTAAAACAGCCTTTTTCGGCCCTCTGGCGGTACCCATACAGTAAATCCGTGTCGCTGAACACGATGAGCATACTGTCGAAGTCTGACGAGGCGAAAAAGTTTTCGCCTTATACCACCCACAAACAGGTTGCAGCGGCCGAAGCTTGGGCGGAGGTGAGAATTCAGTGGCACTTATATTTATATAATCACTTTTCTGCTCTACTTACGGCACTGTTCAAGCTCCTTGTATCCATTGCCGCATTGCTGGAAAGGGATCCTTTAAAATGACAGAAGGACAAGTAATAAAAATGCTCCTCCGGAGCATGAAAAAGCAATATGGGTGGTGGTGAGGTTGTAAACTCTAGAGGACTAGTCTTAAAATTGCTTAATATGGGGGCTAGGTTCAAAAAAAGAAGAGGACTAGGTTGTGGGCGAATTAATATGGGCACAGCTTCGCCGAGCAACCCATATTCGCGGGCTTTCACGCTTCGCCGTGGCGATGGTCATATACAAAGCCACTATTGTCAGTCAATAGGAACAATTCCAGCAGTTAAACAATCGCTGCAAGTTGCTTGCTTATATATACGTAAACTATATAGTAATTTGGTTGGGCTGGACTAGGCAAGCAACTAGAAAGAACCAAGGCTGTGATTGTAACGCTAACGGTTCAATAGAAATAGAAGATCGTCGGAGAGAGTCCTGAAATTATTGTTGAAATATAGACTTTTCTTATGAATGGTTAAAATGCACAGTAAATATTGAGAGTTTATCGAAAGAAACGTTTGCTTCCACTAAAACTCGTTTATCATAGTCGTATCGAGGGGTGTATGCAAAAACAGCGTAACTCGATTTTGGCAGTTACGAGAAAAACGAAAAAAACTGCACTATCCTATCCTCAAAAGTTGAGGAAATTCAGTTTTCACATTATTACTTCCTCTATGGAAGGGCTTCGTGACACCTTTGTTGACATTCGGAGGTTGCTCTTCTGTGATTGGTTATTTGACTTACGCTGTTTTTCCATATTGTAAGATTTGAGATTCCCAAGCAAGGGTGAATGGAAAAACAACGTATCTGGTACAAGGAATGTTCAAAATCCAAGCCACAATTAATTCGAAGACTGTAGTCTAATAAGAATATAAACTGTATGGACATGATGGCATAATATTACAATGTAATAGAGTTTTGCTTAAGTAAATCTGTGGAAATTATGTAAACAAGTTTCCGTGCGGCACAATCATTATTCTGCTTATTTCTCGGTCATTTACAGATGCAATTTTAAATTTTTTGAGAAGAAAAGAAATATTTGGCGGTGTCAAGTGTTCCTAATTTTTTGTTTCGACTCATAGTTCAAGAAATCAATCACCAGTGCGGCGTAAGGGCTTCCTAGAACTATCAGTAGATTTCAAACAGATACTGCTTCCGTATTTTACAATATTATCTGATTCTACGACTTTCAGAAAACTAGAAATAGTATATACTGGGCAGTAAGGGTTCGACCAGTAAGTAAATCATTCCAGCAAATAAGCTATAAAGTTTGTATCAAATTAAATCACCGACTCAAGCTGAACTGGCTATTATTGATTGTAAATAATTTATCATTACTGTTAGTTTCGCTATGGCTTTTGATTTTGTAACATTGGCTTCAGTAATAACTGTACGGTTTATCTGCATGCCTTGCAGTCCACGTTGCAGCGTAATATGACTGACTACAACGACTTCTGGCCACTGATGTCTAAAGCTGTTGTGCTGAAAGCAATGTACGAACTTACTTTGGAAAGGGGAAACCAAACTACGTTTTAAATAGGGCTGAACTGACCATGGACGCTATCAAACCCAAGAAATAGTAGTTCTAGCAGTCTGACGACTTCCTGCAGTCAGTTCTTTTAAATTTTATGCCTTCCGCTATTTGTAAGTTACAGTGGGATCCATAAGACACAGTATTGTCTGTTTTTGCAGATGAAATATAATCGCACAGCACAGGACTGTGTATCTAATATCGGTTTTGCCTAGCCCGGCGAACCAGTTAGGCACAGTACCTAAAGATTATTATACACTCGGCGTAACTCAACCTATCTCAAAAGGTAACTTCCCAATAAGTTTATGTAAAAACGGCGTATCTCAGAGATACGTTGTTTTTGTATATGAAATACATGTATACAAAATGCGCAAAATGCCATTTCGTGATGTGGATAAATAGTGTAACCGAATTTTACGTTGTTGTTCCATAAAGCTGTTTTGCCAAATTACAGATACGTGGATTTGTTATTAGTTTATTGTGCCCCAACTACACGGTTTTCGAGTTACGTTGTTTTTCCATAAAGCGCGTAATGCTCTGTAGTTAATTATGGTATTCGTAACTCAATTTCGCCAAATTTCGAGTTACGCTGTTTTTCCATATACCCCTCGGTATATTATTTACGTACCGTAACTAAATCAGAACACTGGTACGTATAAAAATATATAACTTTTTCAGTCCGCGAATATGGGTTGCTCGGCGAAGCTGTGCCCATATTAATTCGCCCACAACCTAGTCCTCTTCTTTTTTTGAACCTAGCCCCCATATTAAGCAATTTTAAGACTAGTCCTCTAGAGTTTACAACCTCACCACCACCCATATTGCTTTTTCATGCTCCGGAGGAGCATTTTTATTACTTGTATATACCTAATCTTGAGTAACACTAAACGTATATATATATATATGTTAGTAATGCGTGCATAGACTGCTGCAGAGTTTCTGAGCAAAATGCACTATTTTAGGTACGTATATGCAGAATGCACTAAATACGATGGCAAAATGCATAGACGTCACAGTCAAGTTTTCCAAAAAAGTGCCTAGAAAAAATAAAGTAAGGAAAGGTGGTGAGAAGAGCTTCTTACCATTACAAACCGAGACCGTTATTTCAAATTAATACACGCTAAAACTATCCGAAACAGAATTATTAGATCGACCAGTAGCCATATTCAGCATCGCTCTTCTATCTAAATTTTTAAAATTTTTCGCACCTGCACAGCTGTTATATCTCAGTTTTTAAACATTTCTGAGTCTGCGCCACTTGTCTACTTCACGTTTTAGAAATTTTCGCGTTTTTCGATGTGGGTTTTTAATTTTCATCTGCAGAATTTTTGCATCTCAATTCAGTTTTAAACTTTTTGAAATTTACTATATGTATATTCCGGTAAACTTTAAAACTAAGCGTTCGTATTTCAAATGTTTTTAAAGATTTCCGTTACAGATTATTCATAATTTCAAAAAATTTTAAGGTCTCAGTTGCTGATTTTTCCATAACTTTTATCGAACGGTTTTAAAGGTTCCCACCACGGATTTTAGATATCAAATTTTTCAACTTCTGTGGGCTAAATTTTGTAGGCTCGACCTTTTCAAAATCCTAAGTGCGTCCCTGATTGAAGGTACAAATTTCTATAAATTCTATAACTTTCTTAGGGGACTCCAGCCCCCTGATCTTGAGCTTAGCATTTCTACTTTATTCTATTTCCATTCTTATATTATAAATTGCTTTCTTATTTTCGGGTACAAAGCTAAATTTTAGATATTAGTGGAATCTGGAGAAGGCCTATTTCTTCATTAAAAAGTGTTGATTCCATAGCCGATTCAGTTTCTGAAGTGCTGTGCCCTCCAAATCTCGCTGTTTTAACCCAGTTATAAGCTACTTCAAGCTCAAATAACCGAATTCTCGCTCTGCGGGTTCATATATCTCGGATGAATTATTTTATACCAGGTCGACGCATTGCTTTGCTTGTTTCTTTGCGTCAAAGTTAGATATTTAAAGGATAAATTCTCCAAAACCTGTTCTTAAGGTGTTCTCAATTTAAAGTTCAAATCTTACGAAGCTAGATTGTAATTATACAAGAATTTCGGTCAAGTGCAGATAGCGCCTTCCTGTTTCCGATTCGAGGGTCGGAAATTTTAAGATAAAAATACAAAAGGAGGTACAAAACCAACAAATTTCGCGCCTTCGGCGCGTATTTTCTGTTTTATACCTAATGTATTTATTTATAATGTATTTACTGTGATCAAGAAGACGAAGCTTGACACAAACTCGCATTTGCATTTTATGTAGCGTTTTGCTTAAATTCCCTGCTTAGAAACGTTTGTAAATGTTTCAAACCTTGTGTGGCTGTTCAAAATGGAAAAAATTTAATTTTTTGCTCAGTAACGTTATTAATTTATGTCTGAAAATTCCTTTTATTTCCTATTTTTTGTCGGACAAATTCCTTTTTTTTCCTTTTTTTCGGGTGCAAAATTCCTTTTTTATTTCCTTTTTTCTGAGAAAGGTCGCGCGGCAGCCCTGTATCTTCTCAAAAAATTGGTAAATGGAAGGTGGTGATGTCAGCAAGCAAGATTTAAGCAATATTTTTTAAAAAGTAGTAAATTTTACAGGAGTAGAAAACTTCGAAATTTGAGTACCTAATTTCTCATTTTTAAGCAATCGGCATCGACGAAAGTCAATCAAAGTTCAAGTAATGAACAGCCTGTAGAAGTAATATGTTAGCTATTTTGTTTAATCAAGCGACTGTACATTCCTTCGTTAAATATAACTTTAATATATAAGTTCTTCTTTCCAATTTGGCTTTCAGCTTTTAAACATTTTAAATGCATTTAAATTTTTTGGAAACTATTTGCTTCTTTAGAGACACTGTACTCTTTTTAAAGAAATAAAAATTTAAGCTGTTTTACTGAAACGTTGTGCAGTCTTACAAGATTCTGTTCAGAAGGCGCTGTCTGCATGTAGATGCACAGTAGAATCTCACCGTTAATTATCGAAACAATTTGCTCAACCATACTAATGTTTTAATTTTTTTACAAGTTTTAATGTATGTTGTGCATATAGTAACAGCATTTGTAATGGAGCAAACTCAACCTAAGGCAAAAACTTTAAAATTCAAAGTAAACAAAAACGTTTAACCCAGTTGGTTATTATCGCATTACCTATTCCAATTGTTTTGCAATATTGCTTTATAATTTTGATTGTATAACCCTTGCTGGGAGCCTGCATCCAATATTAAATAATGTTAAAATGTAACTACGAATTTTGTACTTGGAACCGGGAACCGGAAGCTAGAACCGGAACCGGAACCGGAACCGGAACCGGAACCGGTACTCTAGAACCGGAACCGGAACCGGTTTTGAAAATTGGAACCGGACGCAACTCTACTTTGAACTGGGCAGGATTTCCTCTTCCATAATTTTGTTATCAATCAGAGCAAATGTTCAGAGGAGTTTTGCTTTTGCACGTGCATAACTAAAGTGTTCCCGAAAATACTGGAAAAAATTTGTAGGTAGTCTTTTAGCTTAATGCAATTGTTACTGTGCTCGCTGCCTGCCTGGGTGTTCGGCTCCCAGAGCGATTGAAGTGTTAATCCTTAAGTCTTGAGTTCAAAAACCACCCGAGGCCCGAATTTTTTCGGTCGTAGGTACTGGAGTGGCAATTAAATTTCTCTAATTAGGTTCATGTGCGTTACAGTAGGAGGGCTGAGAGCTGTCGCTGTCTCGACCCACTGTCAATACACAGAGCACATGTGCATTTAGTGTCACTGCGCCACAGCGGTGGATACGAACTCCTCTGTCGGCTCAATTGTGCTTCGATAGCTCCGTTGGCAGAGCCATTGGAGCGTTAATATTGAGGTCGTGGGGCTCGATTCCCACTCGATTAAAAAGAAAGAAAATTGCACGCCACCAGGCGCTCAAAAAATTGGGCACCCAGCACGACTCGAACCCGCCGTCTTTTGCTAATAGAATATATAGTATGCTGAAATTATTTTGCATTTTCATTCAACTTTTAATCATAGAAAACTATAATTCCCGTCCCGTTCTGATCCCAGCCCAGTTCTAACCCAATCCTAAATATTGGTAACAGATTATGTATTTCCAATATATACCTGAAGATGTAAGAACGTTAATTATCTTTATCGTTCACTGTGGGCTCTTGCCAACTCAGATTACAATCCTTAACGGTTTGCGAAATTATTCATTTTGTTGTGATGGAAAGGTTGTAGCAGTTTGTCAGTGTTTGTGATTACAAGATTCCCCTTTCTACGTACATTAATATTCAAGCTGACACTGCTGAACCTTCAGACTATGCTTTTGGAGCAGCATAATTCATCTTCAGAAGGGTTCTCTTCGCGGGCAAGTATTTTTCTTAACTTTTAAGGTTAAACTGAACGTCATTCACTTCTGTACATATTTTCGTAGTTAACTTTTGTTTCAGGAAGACATGCTTCTTGGCAGTGTGCTGGAATCCAGATTGATGACGAGAAGATGCGACGCCGCTATCACTTCACTCAGACGTTTTGGCTTTCGGTTAAGCTGGACGATTGTCAGATATCTCGGGAACTGCCTTGCATAGGTCGCAGCTTTCTGCACGGCCTGTATCCAAATGGAAAACGAGATTCTGAGACCAGTTCTTCGGCCAGAACAATAGCGAAAACCCTGCGACCTGACTAGACAAAATGTGGTTAATTGAACTGATAAGAGTAGATTGTTGTGAGCAACACGCCAAGTGATAGGATACCGTTGTAGTTTAATTTTATACTTGAGGCTGTTAGTAAACTTGGTGAGAAGTATTTCGGTTTGTAAGTTTGCGTTGTTACGAACGGATGAAAGTATCCGTCGCCACCAGAAAGCAAGATACACATTTGCGTCCTGAAACCTATAGTCACTGGTTTGGTGTTCGGTTCGGATGCAGTTGTATGTATATAATCAGGATTTGACGCTGGTTATGTACTACTAGATAGATAATTTATTCCTCCGCAAATCTGCTTTTGAGCATTAAGCTTACACCCTATGGAGCGTCGTCTGGCAATTTGACTCACGCTTCCGTCCCTGATCAGTAACCATGAAATGCTAACAACACGTGCATATATTTGGTTTGAATCAGTGTTGGGCGCAGGCTGCGGGTACCCGCGGGGCGGGGCGGGTCGGGCCGAAAATTAGTACCCGCAGAGGCCCGCGCAGGCCAATGCGGGCCGATTTTTGGTGAGATAGGGTAAGAAATTTTGAATTTTTTACTAATTCCAATATTATAATGGAACTTTTTCTCATGCTACACATTCGGCTGATCAGATCGGGAGAATGTACCATCTGCACTATTCGGCCACAAACACGAAAATTTGGGTCCTAAGGATCCCTCAACAAAATTAATCAATTTTGAAATTAAACTGTTACCACAACTATTCAAACTTTTGGTGCTTCCTAAACTGCGGCCCGGCCCGGCCCGGCCCGGCCCAAATTGCCTAAAATGCGGCCCCATATTAAATATTCAAAATACACTAGAATTGGATTTTTGGGCCGCAAATAGCCTAAAGTGCGGCCCTAGGCCGCAAACTTCCTAAACTGCGGCCCGTCATCCTTGGCCGCAAACTGCCTAAAATGCGGCCCGAACTGTCTTTGGGCCGCAAAATGCCTAAAATGCAGCCCGAACTGTCTTTGGGCCGCAAAATGCCTAAAATGCGGCCCGAACTGTTTTGGGGCCGCAAACTGCCTAAAATGCGGCCCGAACTGTCTTTGGGCCGCAAAATGCCTAAAATGCGGACCGAACTGTCTTTGGGCCGCAAACTGCCTAAAATGCGGCCCGAACTGTCTTTGGGCCGCAAACTGCCTAAACTGCGGCCCGAACTGTTTTTGGGCCGCAAAATACCTAAAATGCGGCCCGAACAGTCTGGGCCGCAAAATGCCTAAAATGCGGCCTGAACTGTTTTTGGGCCGCAAAATGCCTAAAATGCATAATGCAAGAGATTCATATAAAACAGAGAAAAACATAAAACAAATAAAACAAAACATAAAAAACAAGCATTTTATTAGATTGCATTTAATTAACCAAATGCCTTCTTCTTATCAAACTCTTAAACTAGAAACCTTCACTAGAAATTCAGCGTTTACAACTACATGTTTAAAGAAAAGCTATAAGGTTGGCAGAAACTTAACTTGGAACAGTAAGTATACTGTAGCATAGTTTCAATAGAATTGTGCCCTAAGACGAGCACCCTCCTGGGTAATGTGACAAAGATCCTTCAATTCAGCGCCTATTAAATTTGGGGGATTCGTCACACAGGCCCTATAACTAACTTCACTCTAACTTGTGTATCCGGACTCAGTGTAAACTCGTAAGATTAGGATTTCATCTGTTACAGTACTTGACCAAAGCTGACCTCCCAAAATTTGCCAAAATGCTAAGGATTTTCGAAAGTTTGCAAGTATATATCTAAACAACTATCAAACTTTGGCTACTATAAATTTGCATTCAGGCATAATTCGAATGGCTCTATCGCGTGGCAATAGTCGTTTTCCCTTACGTGCATCCAGGAAAAAATTTGACGATATTTCCCCCCACATTGGGTCCACTAAAGCGGGGAAAACATAGTTACCAAATTTTCAAATTTTTGCGAATGCTTCAGGAAGACGAAACTAATGGTTCTATTGGAAAGAGACTGCTTTAAAACCATCAATATGCCAACTTTGAGCATTTTTGAAGCTTCTAGCTCGAAAATTTGATTTGCAGCCATTTATATCAACCAATCAGGTGTATCAATGACGAACTGAGAGAATAGTTGCAAAAACCAAAGATTGTTATCTTTTCACCTAAAAATGCGGGACTGGTCCCAGAATGTTAAAAAATTTTCATCTACTTTCATCATAAAAATTGGAGCCTGTAAGGTTATGTACATTTACACTAAGCGATACCAGCTCCTTAAAGAGCTCCATGCTTTGTTTGCTGGTAGTCATCAAAACGCCAATCATTGAATTGAACAGACATTTTATGCCAAATTTACCAAAATATTGCACTTTTCTAAATTGGGAAACGGTGTTTGAGGACAATTGTAAGGCAAAATGATCCCACAAAATCCCACTGATCCCACATGTACATTGTACATAACATCAAGAGTACATAATAAATAAGAGTGTGACAATCGTCAACTGAAAAATGATAGGAATGTTTTGCGGGGGGGGGGGGGTTGAATGATAGGTCACATTTGCGGGGAGGGGTCCACTAGGTACGCAATTGCGGGGGGGTGGCCCGTTAGCGCGCAGAGCATGGCTCAGTTGCTAATAACATAGAGTGTGACGCTTGTCACACTCTTATGTATTATGTACTCTTGTACTCATTTTGCGGCCCAAAAACAGTTCGGGCCGCAGTTTAGGCATTTTGCGGCCCAAAGACAGTTCGGGCCGCATTTTAGGCATTTTGCGGCCCAAAGACAGTTCGGGCCGCATTTTAGGCATTTTGCGGCCCAAAAACAGTTCGGGCCGCATTTTAGGCATTTTGCGGCCCAAAGCCAGTTCGGGCCGCATTTTAGGCAGTTTGCGGCACAAAAACAGTTCGGGCCGCAGTTTAGGCAGTTTGCGGCCCAAAGACTGTTCGGGCCGCATTTTAGGCATTTTGCGGTCCAAAGACAGTTCGGGCCGCATTTTAGGCAGTTTGCGGCCCAAAAACAGTTCGGGCCGCATTTTAGGCAGTTTGCGGCCCAAAGACTGTTCGGGCCGCATTTGAGGCAGTTTGCGGCCCAAAAACAGTTCGGGCCGCAGTTTAGGCATTTTGCGGCCCAAAGACAGTTCGGGCCGCATTTTAGGCAGTTTGCGGCCCAAAAACAGTTCGGGCCGCATTTTAGGCATTTTGCGGCCCAAAGCCAGTTCGGGCCGCATTTTAGGCAGTTTGCGGCACAAAACAGTTCGGGCCGCAGTTTAGGCAGTTTGCGGCCCAAAGACTGTTCGGGCCGCATTTTAGGCATTTTGCGGTCCAAAGACAGTTCGGGCCGCATTTTAGGCAGTTTGCGGCCCAAAGACAGTTCGGGCCGCATTTTAGGCATTTTGCGGCCCAAAGGCAGTTCGGGCCGCATTTTAGGCATTTTGCGGCCCAAAAACAGTTCGGGCCGCATTTTAGGCAGTTTGCGGCCAAGGATGATTGGGCCGCAGTTTAGGCAATTTGCGGCCAAGGATGACGGGCCGCAGTTTAGGAAGTTTGCGGCCTAGGGCCGCACTTTAGGCTATTTGCGGCCCAAAAATCCAATTCTAGTGTATTTTGAAAATTCAACACGAGGCCGCATTTTAGGCAATTTGGGCCGGGCCGGGCCGGGCCGGGCCGCTGTTTAGGAAGCACCCAAACTTTTTTGGTGCCTGTCGGCTCCAGCGTTATTTTCAATCAAAAGAATATGGTGCTAACGTACCAGAATCCACCCCTCCTTCCCATATAATTTCTTATGTGATGTCCGAGATTTGCAAGGAATTGGCCGTCTTGGAGGGGAAACCCTTCTTGGTGGAGCCAATGGGTGAGCACGAATGCAGAGCGTGTTCACTTCTGCTGCGGCAGTAGCCTTGATGACGCCTCGGATAATTGCAGAAAGCAATTATTCAGTGCCGGATCTGCTTGTGTAATGAAGTTGCTAGGATCCAGAGTCAGAAAACGCTCTGCTCTCCGGTCTAGTGACAGAAACCGCTCTGCACTTGATTACACGGAAGGTCAGCACGTCCACTTAGGAAAGTAGACTTAGGCACCGGATCTCCGAAAGGTGGTGTTCCAAAATCAGAGATTCCCTGCAGCCAACCTTTGTAGGGGTCTTCTTCGTGAGTTCGTTTGTTGCACTGGATTCCAGCCGATCAGCAAGAGGGGTCAGCGCTTGCTTGGATTTGATCGCTGGATTGATGCTGAGTCTTCTGCTTTCTGACCAGAACTTACCTTTGAGTAGTCCTGATCCTATCTCTAGGCTAGCGCGCCTGACTTTCAGAGACAATCGCGCCTCTCTGTTAAACTCTGAGACTCTAGGTCTGACACAACAACTATTTATTAACTTTAGTACAGGTATGATGGGTACACTTGTTAACCAATATGACAATTTACAACACAATATGCGTTATTAACAGGGGTCGTCACAAACTGTGCAAAACAATTACAATTACAGAACAGTACAGTATTCTAGTTACTGTACCAGAGTTGCCAGTTACCCTCTTTAGGTTGTTATTATTAATATTATCCTATTTTAGGATAATATTACCCAAGTTATAGGTTTAGTTAGGGACAAGGTTCAGTGGTACCTCTTCTTCTTCCTTTTCTCGAACTCTGTCTTGACTACCTAATTATTACACTGTCTCCAACTCTCTACTAACCAAGTACCTATATGCTTTCTCGTGCGCCTATATGCTTGTGCTGTGCGACTCTTTATCCGTCCTTACAAACGGATTATCAAACTACAATTCAGCAAACTACAAACAAACAATTATTAACTAATATGAACCTGGGGTCGGTCTATGGGTGAGTCCCCGAATCGTTGGACACTGCTTTCCCGAAGGTCGGCTCCAACACCTAGACAGGGTTACTGTACGGAACTGGCTTTTTGAGGAAACAGAGAAAATGGGGAGTCACCTGGTTCTGCCTTACTTATTCCTGATTAATGTAAATTAAACAACTACACAGTTCAACGAATCTACGGCTTCTTCTTCTTCACTGAGGTTGGGGTGGCGCTTAGGCCAGAGACACGGGAGAAACGCCTCCCGACACAAAACTGATGACGAAAACGGTTGAATTCATGATGAGATCGAAACAAAGAAATAGTGTTTTAGTCCCTTTTCCAAGTATTAGGTTAGGTCTTTCGGTTTCTGGTTTAACCTCCCTCTTTGATCAGGTGGTGCTACGCTCGCTGTCTCTGTCTTAATCCACTACTCGGCACTACAAGCCGTCTATGTACCTTCCAAAACTGACTGATTCCAATTGACTGACTGTCTGACTACTGATTCACTGATCCGGACTTCTGCGGTCCACTGATAAACTACTGGCTCGGACTATCTGAGAGACACACAAGACTGGTAAGATCCGCGGGCAGTTCAGGTTAGGATAGAGCAGCGTAGCTTCGTCTCCGCACCTGAATCAAATGGGTTAAAACCCATTAGTACAAGATTATGGTGCGGGAATCGAACCCAGCAACCATTACTCGTTCCTTTGCTTTCCAGGCCCAAAATGTGCATTTTGGGCCCTATTTGAACTTGTAACTTGAAGAATTGACTAAAAACCGTTGGTTATTGCCTGTTTGACAATATTAACCATTTCTGGTAACTTCTTGTCACCAATTGGGCCTTCCTGGCCTCTGCTAACTTGTATTATCAGAATTTAGTTAAACTTGCCGCAATTTCGGCCTGAACGAAGTGATTCGTGAGGTTTCCACCTTGGGCCCGGCTGGGCCTGACTGAACTGGCAATTAGACGAAATGTTCTTGAGAAATGTACAAAACCTGTGCTGTTTGCGACCTATATTCGGACTTCATTTGCTTTTGTCCTCTCCTTGCACAGACCGGCCTTCTAAGGCCATTTTGGTGTAATTTGCGTTGATTCTGACCAAATTTTGCACAATCTTTAGAGCAAACTATAATACTGACTGATATTAACGTTTTTCGGCCTGTGTTTGGCCTGATTTTGATGGTTTGTCACGGGAAATGGGTTCATTTCCCGTGACCCAAAGATTACATCAATTACATGTACGAAACTGGACGTTTTGTGGTGCCTTTCTGATATTGGAAGATGGTCATTTGCTAAATATTTATAATAATTATCTTAACTAATGCCTACCTACCTACTTATACTAACTAACTAAAGCCTACGTAGTATTAATGTTAACTTTCAATTACCTGGTGTTTTTAACGTAAAATCCTTATTAAGTATTTATTTGCAGGTTTGGGACTGAAATAACAAACTTAAAATAGAACCTACTGGCTGACTGTGAGTGAGTTTTTGCATGTAGTTAGTTTTAGTTAGTTTAAGCAAAAGGCAAAAACTCACTCACTCACTGTCTCAGCAGCCATTCTACGCAGTCCCTACTTACCGACCTACCGACCTACCGAACTACGTCTACTTCTAAATCTACCTACCCCTTATCCTAGTGCCCTAACAGGGGACGTGCCGAACCGCTATTCGATCCGGTGCTGGCAACCCCAGCAGCCAGCCGAGTGGAAGTCGCGCAAACTACCACCCTTTCACACGAGCACATAATTGCATTCGTGCAAAACTGGCATATAAATTAGCAAAATTTTGATGAAAACGAATTTAAGTAAAAATTACATATTCTTGTAGAGCTTGAAAAACTGAACATTTTTTGTGCTTACAGCACCAAAAAATGTTAAGTAAATAGTGAGAAAAACATAATTAAAGTTTGTTCCTGCATATGCGTAATTAGCACATCTAATGTATTAATTAAAATGCACACACGCTGGGTTGCTAAATTGTTTCCTTATATAGGCTGGCTTAAACTTGTTCTAATTATAACCCGTGTAGCTCAAATGGATGAGCACTGGATCTATTAATCCAGAGGTCCTGAGTTCGAACCTCAGCACGGGTCTACTTCTTTTCCTTTTAGCTTGGCCCGTCTTTTGGCCTCTTACATGGGAGTTTATGTGATTACGGTAACGACCGTGAACCCATGCTAGTTTTAAACCAAGCCCATTGATACCCCTCTCTTAACTAAGCCCAATTATTTCCCACTTACTAAAAACTTCAGCTAATTAATACAACAAAACTACAGACATTTTCCTACCTAGTACTCAATGAACTACTAGTCCGCTAATCGGACGTCTACCATATAAAACTAAGTTTTTGGGTTAATTTCGTAATAGTTTACACTGTTCTATTCTGGTCTTGATTTGGCTAATTCTGGATTCCGTGAATGCGGCCCATCCGCCCCCTAATCGCAGGGCAACCTACACGGATGACCGGGAATCCAGCAGGTCTGGCAGACCTAATTGGGGGTCCCCGTGACCCTAGGCTGCCAAACCTGCCTAAATCGCCAAAATTACCTGTATTTCTTATGTATATTGCCACGACTTTCACTCTCAAAATTAGCATTTTCACAACAATTACACCTCCAACTAATAAACACTACAGACTTTAATTTATTTATATTTTGGGGTCCAAATTGCTACTCAATTTGGCCCATTTTCCTGCCTACCATCTGAATGTTTTACTCATTCACTCTGGCAGTCCCAATACCCTTATCAAACAAAGGGGGTTTACATGGTATGCCCTCATTCACGCTCACAATCGTCCAATTTTGATTCATAACTTACACTCTACAAAACAGGGCTAGCCTTGAAACCTCACGCTCCATGAGGGATTTACTCAAGGAGCCACTTACGTAAATTTGGGGGGTCTCATTCACACGACAATTTACTACACTATTGACACATATAATTATACAGTCATAATACATCCTAACTACTCCGTAACAAGACCTATCTACCTATAGTATGCATATTTTTGTCCTAATTCCGACATAAGTTTGAGTTGCATCTCCCAGTATTTTACTGTGAACTTTGGGACTTTGATAAAAGAAAATTTTGTTGGATTTTTGGGAACTTTGATTATTTGGATTGCGAGCGGAACGAGTAATAATTGCTCAGGCAATTATTACTACAACAAAACTACACAAACATATTTCCGCTAAGGACAGTGTTAAATTAATTAAATTAACACGGGGAATTCGGCCATTCCCTTTAAAACAGCTTGATAATTAATAGTTAGGAAACGGTTCTGAGTTTTTAACGCCTACTGACTTTTTGGATGAGCCGAACCACACAAAATTACAGTTCACAATCACAATACATAATTACAGACAGTATGATTGGCTTCACTAGCGCCTACTTTGCGATTATGGCCGGCAATTCCTAATTGCCGGCTGTGGGGAAAACAATCCCTAAATTAGCTCAATTCTGAATATGAGGTCATGACCAAGGGACCTCCTATCTCAACTCAGGGGTGGGTCCCCACTCAAAATCCCAAGCTTCATCAAAACCCCAAAAACAACAATACACACAAAATATTTTGGGCGTGAGCCCCTGTAAAAATTAAGGCCATTCAGGCCGTGGCTTGGTTGACAATCATAGTTTTTAAACAAGGCCCGAAGGCCGCAAAAAGTGAAGTTTTTTAGGCCAAAAGGGCCTTTAAAAATTCCCTAAGGTGCGTTCCTAGTGTGTAGTTTCTGGCCGAGCATAGCACGCTCATGTGGCCCTCAACATGCTGTGTTTGCTGTGTTGCTTAGATCTTCTCCTCTGACCTGTGTGGGTCAGAGGAGGGCCCTAACTCGCGTCCTAGCAAGGGAAAAGTGTACTTTTGTTCCCGGCCAAAACGCTGGCACAACGGGAAGTACACTCAGATTGGGGGGGAAAAACCGACCTCTCTCGGTCGTACCTCAAGCAAACACTGATGAAAATTTGAAAGTTCCAGTGAGCTGACAGCAATCTGACAGCTCACTGGTGTTTGCTTTGTCTGTCGGACTTTCTTTGATTTTATTGGAGCTTCCAGAAATTTCTGGAAGCTCCCTATGTTAAAGCGTGTGCCCAACTCGGGCTGGCCACGCGGCTGGTCCGTTGGAGGGGAGATTAACGAGAACAAGGAATTATTACCCTCCAACTGACCCTAATTTGATTTATTTCCCAAGCTGAATTTTGGGAAACTTTGCAGACTTTTTGGTTACCACGTAAAGGTAACCAAAGGGGAAATTTCTGACTTTAAAAATGAAATCAAAAGAATTAAAAAACAAAATTGTATAAAATAAAGGCCACTCGGGGCCGAATATGGGAAAATAAGTATTAATTGCCAATTTGGCCGTAGTATTTAGTAAAATTTATATTTGTTATTTTTTAGGCCTTCCCTTGTCTCCTGGCCCCTTTCTTTCTTTTTAGACGTGACCTTTCGGCCGTAGACAAGGGAAGCCGCCCGTTGATCCCAGCAACAATTGTCCTTCCTCGCCAAGACTCTAAGTCTAGCTGGAAAAGGAACGGAAGGGCAATTGTTGCGTAAAAATATGCATACTAATAGCTACGTAATTTTTCAGAAAATATAAATTAGATATTATTAATCTACGTACCTAACTACCTAAGACTAACTGTTTTCTTTTCTTTTAAATTATTAGGGAGGGAGTTAAGCCCCCTCCGAACGTAATTTCACGCTATGTGTATGTGTTAAACCCTTCTCTGCGAGGCAAGTCTCTGCTGGGAGAGAGCCAGCAGAGGCTCAGGGGAAGTGAATGGAAACATGAATGGGCGTAACCTCACAAGTAGTTACGCATTGTTGTAAGGTCACCCAAGGCCAATATTACAAAATTAAAATGTAACTTAAACAAAACTTCTTTCGCTTATAACTTTCGCAATATTGGGAGTTAGGTGACCGGGTTTGGAGTTTTAGAATCAGCAGAGAATTGCCTTTCAGATAAAACCAACTTATATTTTGACCAAAAATATGACTAATTAACTAATTATCACCTAACTAACACACATTGAGCCTAATTAACACCTATGAATACTAATTAACCTTATTCCATACTATTAATGGACATATTATGACCTTATTTTGACCCATCTTCCAATATTCGCACTTATTGACTGCGTAAAACGTTCTTAACTCGTAGTTTCTTGTTAAAGTGCAACTTCTTTCTTTGAACTTGTTTTCCTTGATGATTTTTCGGCTATTTCACTCTGTTTCTAAGCGATTTCTTGATAATGTGAGGCCTTATTCGTGGCCTGGGAAGAGTAACGACTCCTCCATTATACGGAGAACCGTATTAGGGCCTATTGCTGACCCGGGAAGGGTAACGACCCCTCCGTTATTGGCTGATGACCTACCTAGGCTTTCTTAGACTACGTTCCACTGAGGTTCTATTCCATTTTCGTGTCATTTGCGTGCGCGTAATACTATTTTATGTCTTATTCTTCCTATTTACACTAGAACCTATGTCCCTAATAATAAGTTTCTGGGGGGTTTCACACTGACTGGCAACTCTGGTAACTGCAGGACAGTTACTTTATACAATGCTTGGACGTTTCACAGTTCACATCAAAATTCCACAAGCACGCCACTCATTAAGAGCTCAGATCAATTCTATCAGGAGTCACAATCTCCCACAAGTTAAGCTTTCCCTTTAGTTTATTTTCTTTCCCTCCCTCTTCCTAAATCCCCTTTTTTTTTTTAACCTTTTAAAATTCCTTTCACACTTCCACAACCACCGGCCAACTACCTAATCCTCGCACTTTTTTAATAATATTTTCTCAAAATTTAAAATTGAAGGAGACACCTTTATTAACTGTCACTATACAAAATTGTATACTACTCACAATTTATCCAACTTACCTAAAATCATCATAAGTCACAAATGGATAGTTAGACATTTTGCGTTCTTTTATATTTTTTTTTTTCCCTTCTCTTTTCAAACCATTAATCCCCACCAACACCCCCAACAAAATGGACACTCCTACCCCACACACTACCCACGACCCACCCCCCCCCGCCACTAAACTGGTTTGAAACAGCCAATCAAGCTAGCCAAGCTTTAAACCATAAAATGGAACAACTTTGCACATTTTATAGTGCAGTTCATAGGATTAATTTCGCAAATTTTCTCCACACATTCTACGCAATTATTAGTCCACACTGTTTATTTTGCAAATGCTAAATTTATTACTAACTAATTTGTTCTGTACTGAAAATATAGATAAAGTCAAAATGTTAACAAAAACACCACTTTTGGCTTGATTGATCTGGAGTGACTTCAGGCGGCCTACCTTATTTTTAACTCGTTTAACCTCCGTGCCGAATCGAGGGTTAAAAAATTCGATGTAAAATGTTGCAGCAGAGATAAACGAGTTAATTTTAACTCGCGCGAAAAGGGGTTGAGTTAAAATTAACTCTACGATTTTAACCCTTTGTGTGCGCGCGAATGCAGGTTAAGTAAACGATTTAATTTTAACCCCTGTTCCTGTGAGTGCCGTTTTAAAAAACTTTTAACTCGTTTAACCCCAGCTAGTTAAAATTAACTCCTTTAACTCTTTTAACCCTGGCGCGAAAAGGTTCGAGTTAATTTTAACTCATTTAACTCGCGCGCGAAAAGGCCCTTAGATTACATATGTACTGACAGTCTTTAAATGCTTATTTCTCCTTTGACCCGACCATTGAGATTTTTGTGTGTAAACACGTACATAAACATAGCAAATTTTGGATTTTATTCATTGCCGCATTTGTCTGATCGATCATGGAATTCTATGTGCAGGGCGACTTTTCTTTCACTTTAAGGTTGAAGCTACTAACCTTTTGCGGAACGGCAGCTTACTATATCAACTAACACTGCTTGAATCGTTGGTTTCCCCCACTTCGAGCATTTCCAGCTTTTCATCTAATCCTACATAGAATTAATTGAAACTTTTTGAATAGTTTGTGTTGTTCGGCTGGAGGGTTTAACCAACTCAAAACTTTCCATTTTAGCTTATCATCTACACCTTAAAATTTTTTATTATCTCGAAGAGCATATATACTAATTAACGTTCATGTATATGCTTCATGTACCGCGGGTACCCGTGACCGCGTCCAACGCTGCTAGTCTAGGTCACCGGGTCACCCCTGAGGTCACACCACAGGAACTAGAGTCAGAGTAGAGTCAAATAGCACATGCCATCCTGAAGTTTAAGACATATCCTCTGTGTAATTAGTTTTGGGCTATGTTTTCTAGTAGTTTAGGATGGCACACCAAACTTCACAAAAATTTTCAAAGTCCCAAAAAATTAGCTGAAAAGCACCGGGGACTACAATAATACAGTCACTAGCCCAAAATTCTTACATAAAAGTCAATAAAAATTTGAAAAAGCACGACTGCAGCTATGTGAATGCTTTTGAAAACCAGCAATCGCGCTTATATGGCAGTTTTTATGGAAAAATCGCCAAATAATCAATGAAAGTAGCAATTATTTAATGCTATGATGCTTGCATAAGCTAAATTTAGATGCGGGCCGCCGCGGGCCGAATTTTATTGGTGCGGGCCGCGGGCCGGCCCTGTGTGGGCCAAAAATTTGAGCGCGGGCTGCGGGGCGGGTGCGGGCCGCAATTTCAGCCCGCGTCCAACACTGGTTTGAATCCCATCTAGGTACGATGCAATCTAATGCAATGAAGAATTTGTTGTCAACTTTATAAATCAAACCAAATAACTTCAGTTGTATAAGTGAAACTGAAGCAATTAAATCACACAGCGAATATCAAACCAACTGATTGATCTTTCAGGAGAGATCCAGTTTAGAGTGTGAGTGATAACTGATCATCGAGTCAAATCTAAGCTATATAAATTAAACCGAGCTATCTAGTCCGCTTTAAAACTTGCTTTAGTCAGCAGTACACACATAATTTAAATTTGCTTGTCAAAGATTAAAGTGTGGCTGTTTAGTCTTAATGGGTAGAGCTGTTACATCATCCATAAATGGAATGTTTAGGCATTGCTGGCTGACGCAAAATATTTGCCTAGAAAACACAACAGATACAACGGATTTTATAGTGCGTTTGGAATATCGTTAAAACTATTCACCTTTACGACACAGGGTCTGATAACTGCGGCAAAAGTGACAACAGTGCCAGCTGCCGTCAGAGGGTTTAGGTTTGGCCCAGAATCATTTGCCTGAAAGTATATGTGTGTTTCAGTGTTTCTGTGCATATATGATTTGTTGTGAGTGTGTGTGCTAAAATCTCAGCTTTACGTTTGCAGCCATAGAAAATTGCATAAAATAAGCGCATTTCCTTCCAAAAGATTCATAATGACGTCGGCTTTAGTTTTTGCATTGGCTAGTATCTCGGGAAAGAAATTCTCTGCGAAAACTCACTGAGTTTGCTTTAGTGTCGGGCAAGACCGCACCTGCTTGTTTAAAGCGTTGCTTTTGCAGTTGACTGGTGTAGTGAGTAACCTGATAAATTAACCTGTGATTGTGATGGTGCTCACCTGTCGGGTACTCTAATTAAGGATAGTTTAAAGAAACTTTTTGTAGTCTAACAAGGTCAAACTAATTTGCGCTTTGAAATTTTGTTGCTAACTTATTTTTGGATAGTCCAGTTGGTTCCAAACAGTTACCTTGGAAATTATGATAAAGGCTATGAAAGGTAAATTAGAAACAAGTCTGTAATTTAAACTGTTTGATTTCATCAAAAATTATTAGATAACAGTTATCGAATTTCTTGGGATGCCACAAATTCCCTATCTAAGAAGAGTAGATAACTTTTATGCAATATTTTTTACAGTGAATGACGGATAGTCGAATTGTTGTTAGCCTAATGATATATATTTTTTGGATGGCCCAAGTAAATTAGCATTGATTTATATACAATATGGTATATAATTGTTTATGGTGCTGGTTTCCTTTCCGGTATTTTTCACTCATACGGCTTTAATATTTTACGCAAATGGCTAAAACTGACAAAAGAACCTATTTCCGTGCTCTTAACATTCTGGGACCAGTCCCGTATTTTTAGGCCAAAAGATACAAAAGTTTTGGTTTCTGGCCTTAGGCTCCCAGTAGGTAGTTAGGACACGGGATTGGTTGTTATAGCTGGAAAGAGGACACGAGGATGAACATTTTTGCTTTTACAACTATTGAGCTATGGGCTGTTGTTGTCCAATGGTTAAGTCGGTACAAGCAAAAAACTGTTTTGGGGGTCAAAAAATGGCCATTTTTGAGGAAATCAGTTTTTTCAAAATTACTGCCACATGTTAAGGACAAAGTTGGCTTATTTATACTAAATCGATACAGCGTCTATGTTTATTAGCCAGGCCTAAAAACCATTTAATGAAACTGCGATTATTTTGTTTCGAACATCGATTTCTCAAAAACTACTCGACGGATTTTAGAGATTTTTGGCAGAATCGAAATTTGTACTTCTGCGGAGGGTTGTTTTTCTTGGTTTGAGCCAAAACAACTCCAGTTGCGAGAAAACTGAATACAAATTTGGGAAATTTCGTGTCGTCGCACATTTCCCGGATTTGCTGGCGTATTGAGGCTTGTTGAGCCCAATCCAAGAAAACTTCCCTCTGCCCATATGTCCTCTGTATGGTAGGCCGAGAAAAAATTTTGAAAAATCTTCAGTTTTGAGAAATCGATGTTCAAAAATGTTTGGTTTATATTCATCCTGTTAGATGTCTGCACGTCTAAAAATTTATCCTACTTTTGCCAGTTTCGTAAGCTGAAGTGAATCTATAGATAATAAGCTTTTAAAACGATGTATAAAGCTCTTTCCAACTCCCAAAATTGCGAAAGTTATAGCGTTTCAAAAAATCACCACAAAAGCACTACACAAAAGGATACCACCATCTTAAGCAACGTTTTTATTTCACACAAGATAAACCTCCAACTGCAAATTAATAATTTTTGTGCAAACGCAGTCACGAACGAATGTCATCGAACACCATGTCATAAATGGGGGCCCCTGTATGTTATATGTTATGTGTACATCCGTGGTGAGCGAGTGGTACATATGTAGAGTGTGACAGCTGGCATTCTCCATGTTATCAGTTTGCGAGCCGTGCTCTGCGCGCTGACGCCCCCCCCCCCGCAATTGCGTACCTAGTGGACCCCCCGCAAATCAGTACCTAAAGCAATTGCGTATGTTCACTCGTTTCTACAATAAGCATTCTATCTGGACCCCCCCCCCCCCGCAAATGTGACCTATGTATCATTTAGCAATCTGGAATCATGCGGGATTGCTAAATGCTTCTAGGTCACAGGATTGCCGATAGAATGCTTATGGTAGAAACGAGAGAACATATTACGCAATTGCGTACTAAGGTGTTGATTTTCGGGGGGTGGTCCACTAGGTACATACGCAATTGCGGGAGGGGGCCATTAGCGCTCAGAGCACGGCTCGCAAGTTGACAACGACAACATAGAGAATGCCAGCTGTCACACTCTTATGTATTATACCACTCGCTCACCATTACACGGATATACACCTAACATATAACATACATGGGCCCCCATTTATGACATGGTGTTCGATGACATTCGTTCGCGACTGCGTTTGCACAACAATTATCAAGTTCAACCAGTTTGGAACCGATGACCCAGTTGAAGTTGACCAGTCTATCAGCCGACTGCAGTTGCGTAATACGTACTGTATCATTTTTACATATTGTTTTCCAAATTTAATTATTGGTTTGGTTCGTATCTTTCTCGTTTGACCTCCCCGAGAATTTAAAACTTATACAAAATTGAATTAAAATGGGTTAGACTTCGGTGCCGACGGAGTTTTGCCCGCACTGAGTTTAATTTAATATAGCAAATGTTTTGTTTCGGAAAATTCAGTAGTGAAGAGGAACCAAGAAACATTTTACTTCAATTTTGCCGAAACGTACAGAAACAAAAACTGAATTTTATCTAGATTGGTCAGCTAGTAAGAATTTTATGCACTGGAAGGGAAGGGTTCAATATGAGTCAAACAGTGTTAAGCTGGGTCAAGCAACAAAGATCCTATTTACTAACTCCTCAACAAACTGATATTTTCATGGTGCCATCGATCGACCACGTAGACAAGGAATTGGGTTAGGTAGGACTATCCTAAATTAAACTAAAAAACAACCAGTGTTACAGAACTAAAGATGAGTGCTGTTTCAGAGCAACTGAGAAATAGACTTCAAGTCTTTTATTAGATTAGGATTTGATGAAATACTTAAAGGCCGGTCCATGCTATGACGACGAAACTACGAAGGGAGAAATGTAGAGCTAGATTTAGCTCCTGTATTTGATTAAATGATTTATTGATCGATTAATGTCTAAGGGCCTTTTCGCGAATGGGTAGAGTAGAGTAGAGTAGAGTAGAGTAGAGTTAAAATTAACTCTTTTAACCCTTTTCATGAATGCGCAGGGTTAAATTTAACTCAGCCTGTTTTTAACTCTTTTAACTCTGCAGGGTTAAAAGTCAAAGAGTTAAAAGAGTTAAAATTGGCAGAGTTAAAATTAACTCTGTGCATTCGCGAAAAGAGTTAAAAGAGTTAAAACTGGTAGAGTTAAAATTAACTCTCTGCATACGTGAAAAGAGTTAAAATAATAATAATTTTTGCTTACGCAATGTCCAACTTTTCATCATTTGAGAATTTTAAAAAAACGTCTTTACGTTTGGAAAATTTTTGAATAAAATAAAACAACAAAAGAAGAAAGATATTTACTCATTTCATTAATTACATCTTCAATGTAGCGTCATCCTGTACTATGTAGGACGATTCGGGCAAGTGTGTAACTTGCAGTTTTTAAACCGATTTATTTAGTATTTTCGGCAAAATCGGATTTGCTTGGTTTTCCTGAAAGCTGGAAGAATTGTTTGTTTATGAAGGTGGTGTCTAAAATCAGGAACAGGAACAGGAACAGGAACAGGAATAAAGGTCTAGAACCAGGAACAGGAGCAGGAACCGGAACAGGAACCGTGGTCTAAAAACAGGAACGGAACGGGGGTCTAATTTCAGGAACAAAATAAGGAATAGGGGTCTAATTTCAGGAACAGGAACGAGGGTCTAATTTCAGGAACAGCATCAGGAACAGGGGTCTAATTTCAGGAACAGGAACGGGGGTCTAATTTCAGGAACAGGAACGGGGGTCTAATTTCAGGAACAGGAACGGGGGTCCAATTTCAGGAACAGGAACGCGGGTCTAATTTCAGAAACAGGAACGGGGTCCCACCCGTAACTTCCGGGAGGATCCCGAGTTAACAAACCGAGCATGTCAAACTTGTTTAAAGTAGGTGCGGAATAGTAGCGTAAGATTCTATTCTATTCTATTCTAAGACCCCTATTCCTGATTCTATTCCTGAAATTAGACCCCCGTTCCTGATTTTGTTTCTGAAACTAGACCACCGTTCCTGTTCCTGAAATTAGACCCCTGTTCCTGGTTCTGTTCCTGAAATTAGACCCCCGTTAATGTTCCTGAAATTAGACCCCCGTTCCTGATTTTGTTCCTGAAACTAGACCACCGTTCCTGTTTCTGAAATTAGACCCCTGTTCCTGGTTCTGTTCCTGAAATTAGACCCCCGTTAATGTTCCTGAAATTAGACCCCCGATCCTGTTCCTGAAATTAGACCACTATTCCTGATTCTGTTCCTGAAATTAGACCCCCGTTCCTGTTCCTGAAATTAGACCCCTGTTCCTGATTCTGTTCCTGAAAATAGACCCCGTTCCTGTTCCTGTTCCTGTTCCTGGTTTTAGGCCTTTGTTCCTATTCCTGTTCCTGTTCCTGTTCCTGGTTTTAGACACCACCGTTTATGAAAATTCAGTAGTGATTACAAATTTGAATTGAAATGGTTGCCCGAATCGTAGTTGGGATAACAATTGATCCTGTACTGTAATTCTGATAAACATAACCAGTTGCAACTAGCTAAGTTCGTTAAGTTCGTAACATTTGTCTAGATGTCCTTTCAAAGTCAAAAATTCAAAATTTTGAAAGTTTACAGTAATTTTCATGGCAAAATTAGCGCTTTAATTACTCCACTTTTTAAGAAAAAAATTGAGCTTTCGGTTAGTTGTAGTGTCCCGTTGATTCGGCTTTTCATGTTGACAGCTCTCATACATACTTCAAATTTGCATTTATAGGTGGTGTTAAATAACTTACAAAAAATAATTTAGAGCCTATTTATAATGATAACTAATTATTTTAATTTAATTAATTTTATTTAATTATTATACCTAAAAATGCAGCATGTATGAATGAACATGGCAAATGAACATTATTTGTTCCCTCTATTTTTATTAAGTATTAAGTAGCCTATTTCGTGGCTTTAGTGTAAATAATTCATCAGAACATTGTCAAGCTTAAGTAATTTTGAAACATTTTGAACCATCCAATAAAATTATGTGTTGCGTTTTCATTGGTTGGCTTATCTTCTCATATTTAAAGCTCTATTACGTGCCTAAAATATGGCAATAACAATGCAAAGCATAGAAGTTTTTTAACTCGTTTAACCCGCGTGAGACGCGGGTTAAAATTCAATGTAAAATATCGTGAGCGAGTTAAAAGAGTTAAATTTAACCCATTCATGAAAAGGGTAGAGTTAAATTTAACTCAGCAGCTTTTTAACTCTGCGTGTCATTCACGAAAAGAGTAGAGTTAAAAGAGTTAATTTTTAACTCTTTTCGCGAATGAGCGTAGAGTTAAAAATTTTAACTCTGCTTAACTCGGCGAGTTAATTTTAACTCGTTTAACCCATTCGCGAAAAGGCCCTAAGAGAATATATATGATATGGTCATTAAGAGAAACAGTCATATCAAGAGTTCATAAGTGCACTTTATATTAAACACTAGAGGCTAGAGGGTGTTTCTTAAGGGCCTTTTCGCGAATGGGTTAAACGAGTTAAATTTAACTCGATCCTTTTCGCGAATGGGTTAAACGAGTTAAAATTAACTCGCCGAGTTAAGCAGAGTTAAAATGTTTATCTCTACGCTCATTCGAGAAAAGAGTTAAAAATTAACTCTTTTAACTCTACTCTTTTCGTGAATGACACGCAGAGTTAAAAAGCTGCAGAGTTAAATTTAACTCTACCCTTTTCATGAATGGGTTAAATTTAACTCTTTTAACTCGCTCACGATATTTTACATTGAATTTTAACCCGCGTCTCAGCACGCGGGTTAAACGAGTTAAAAATCTTCTATGCTTTGCATTGTTATTGCCATATTTTAGGCACGTAATAGAGCTTTAAATATGAGAAGATAAGCCAACCAATGAAAACTAAACACATAATTTTATTGTATGTTTCAAAATGTTTCAAAATTAATTAAGCTTGACAATGTTCTGATGAATTATTTACACTAAAGCCACGAAATAGGCTACTTAATACTTAATAAAAAATAGAGGAACAAATAATGTTCATTTGCCATGTTCATTCATACATGCTGCATTTTTAGGTATAATAATTAAATAAAATTAATTAAATTAAAATAATTAGTTATCATTATAAATAGGCTCTAAATTATTTTTTGTAAGTTATTTAACACCACCTATAAATGCAAATTTGAAGTATGTATGAGAGCTGTCAACAGAGCGAATCAACGGGAGACTACAACTAGCCGAAAGCTCAATTTTTTCTTAAAAAGTGGAGTAATTAAAGCGCTAATTTTGCCATGAAAATTACTGTAAACTTTCAAAATTTTAATTTTTGACTTTGAAAGGACATCTAGACAAAAAATGTTACGAACTTAACGAACTTAGCTAGTTGCAACTTGTTATGTTTATCAGAATTACAGTACAGGATCAATTGTTATCCCAACTACGATTCGGGCAACCATTTCAATTCAAATTTGTAATCTCTACTGAATGTTCATAAACAAACAATTCTTCCAGCTTTCAGGAAAACCAAGCAAATCCGATTTTGCCCAAAATACTAAATAAATCGGTTTAAAAACTGCAAGTTACACACTTGCCCGAATCGTCCTACATAGTACAGGATGACGCTACATTGAAGATGTAATTAATGAAATGAGTAAATATCTTTCTTCTTTTGTTGTTTTATTTTATTCAAAAATTTTGCAAACGTAAAGACGTTTTTTTAAAATTCTCAAATGATGAAAAGTTGGACATTGCGTAAGCAAAAATTATTATTATTTTAACTCTTTTCGCGAATGCACAGAGTTAATTTTAACTCTGCCAATTTTAACTCTTTTAACTCTTTGATTTTTAACCCTGCAGAGTTAAAAGAGTTAGAAACAGGCAGAGTTAAATTTAACCCTGCGCATTCATGAAAAGGGTTAAAAGAGTTAATTTTAACTCTAATCTACTCTACTCTACTCTACCCATTCGCGAAAAGGCCCTTGGCTACACTGCATAACGTAATTGCAGTAGCCTCCTTCGTTGGGGGTCTAGCAAGGGATTAGGTCGTTTCAGCTTATTTTTAAGAAGGGTCCCCCGTTATAGAGGTCGCTAAAGGTGGTCCCCGTTTAAAACGAAAGTTGCCAGCAGCTAATCAAATTCAGCCAATCTTAATCTGTTTGAACGACCCTCCCCAAAACGGGGACCCTTCTAGCAACCCCCCAAACGGGGACCACTTTCCGCTTCCTCCAAAATGGGGAAAGTTATGTTTGTCGATCCTCCTTCTAATTGGGGAACATACGCGTATTGTGGCAGGAATACGGTTACGCAATGCCAAGAAGAGAAACCATCTAGTCGCTTACTCTTCTTCTTCTTCTTAAATGTATATATATATAAGAATTATGAACTTCGTTCTCTTAAAAATTAATGAAAATTTCTGGAAACTTCAGTGACCCAGTAACACTTTCATTTTGAAAAACTACTACTCCGTTTTTCCACTATTTCCCTTCTTCAATGCTTAGGGCCTTTAAAGAGTTAAAAGAGTAGAGTTCAAAATTTTTGACTCATTTAACCTTGCGCGCAACAGGACAGGATGGATTGAAGAATTGAAAAGGATTGAGTCAATTTTAACACTTTTAACTCGTATAAATCGCTGCGCGAAAAGACCCTTAGATGGAGCATGATCGAGCTAAGACAGTCTAGTGCTAATTTTCTATAATAGACTGACGACTTGAAATTGCAGAGATTGTTTGTCAGTTTTTCTTATTTTGCTATTCTAAATGTTCTAGTTGACCTTGCCTGTTTATTCCTGCATACGTTCTTTGTGCTTCAATTTGACTCAAAGCTAATATGTCTACAAAAACTGCGACTACAAAGAAGAAGACAACCACCAAAAAGCCTGCAGCTGAAAAATCAGCAGCGGAAAAGCCGGCGGAAGATCCTCCAGCGGAAGCAAAGAAGGCTTCTCCACCGCCAAAGGAGGAAAAGAAACCGTCGCCGCCGCCTCCAAGCAGATCCTCAAGAAGCACTGTGAGTCGTAATCATGTAATTAAATCACATTAATTATTTTAAATTGATCCTGCAAAAAAAGGTAGTAGAAAGGACATTTGTTCCTGGCGGGTTTGCTACTAAGTACCTAAAAGGTGCAGGTTCATTTTGGCTAGAGCAAATTGTCGTTAAAAAAGTATTAAAGCGCGTGTGCTATACGTCCTTTTAATCAGCTCTTAGTACTGGTCCAGATAATAGCTAAAGGCTGTAGGCCGGCTCATCGAAACAACTTGGAAAAGGAAAGCGGAGAGTTTTCCGTTTCCCTTTTCTGCTTGAACGCAGCAAGGGATCAGAGGAGAATGGTAGAACGGACAAACGGTGACTTAACCTTCAGCGGCTTAACATCTGCTGCGTTTCTGATTGGGTGAGGGCGACGAAGAAATGGCTGAAATTAACCCTATTATTTAACACCTACCTTGAACTAAAAATTGTAGCAAGATTTTGAACAATAAATAACTGAATTTAATATGAAAAAAACTGAACTCAAACTTGAACATTTGAGCCCAAAAAATGAAATTACCGCCTGAAGATCCTGTTTCTGTCTATCTTCGTCTATCCGCTTCTTGACTGCGCTCTGCGGAGAGCACCACTGACGGGCCACTCTGGGCGGCCCTGGCCAAAAAAACGAAAATTTAATCACCGTTAAACCTGATATTTTTCTCCGTTTTCACTGGTCCGTCTGTCCGTATCTCCGTTGTTCCGTTCACCATAACTGTTTTTTCCGTCCGTTGCTCTCTTTTTGCCTTCGCTCTGTTGGAAATGGCAGTGGAGCATACCTACTATACAACGCCTAAATGTACAGACTGTAGTACCTAATATCTTAATGGCGCTATTTGTTGGTTATTGCAGCAAACTGGCATATTGCTTTAATACCTTTATCCCGTTGTTCCGAAAAATTGCAGCAAACTGACATATTGCTTTAATACCTTTATCCCGTTGTTCCGAAAAACTGACATATTGCTTTAATACCTTTATCCCGTTGTTCCGAAAAATTGCAGCAAACTGACATATTGCTTTAATACCTTTATCCCGTTGTTCCGAAAAACTGACATATTGCTTTAATACCTTTATCCAGAAGAGTTGGAAGTGGACATTTTAAATTTGACCAGACCCGGCCCGGCCCGCTCAACAAATTAATTTGTCCAAACAGGCTACCCGCTTCAGGTCCTCGAATTTCTGTGCCCGGTCCAGACCCGCGGGCGGCAATATTGTGTCCAGATCCGTCCAGACAAAATACAAAGACTTACACGAACACCACCTGCGATAGCTGCTATTATGGTCCCTGCTACATAAATTGTTTTACAGTCAGCAAAGCTGTGCTAAAATTGTGTCTGCTGTTGCTAACCGTTTCGTAAATTTGCAATTTCAAAAATACTTCTACAAGAATATCTACACACAGACTAAAATCTCGATAAATTTCAGTGTCCAGATCTACCCGGATGAGAACACAGACTTGACCAGATTTGCCCGGCCGGGCATTTCAGGAGCAAAATGTGTCCATGTCCAGCCCGGCCCGCGGGTACGCGAATCCGCTTTAACTCTGCCTTTATCCAGTTGTTCAAAAAAAACGAAAAAATTGCAGCAAACTGACCTGTTACTTTAATACCTTTGGCCCGTTGTTCCGAAAAAAATTGCAGCAAACTGACATAATTGCTTTAACCTTTTATCCCGTTGTTCCGAAAAAATTTCAGTAAACTGACATAATGCTTCGTTAGTTCGAAAAATTGCAGCCAAACTGAA